>CACRSC010000012.1:820536-874134 GCA_902651635.1 Mastigamoeba balamuthi
TACGGCAACATCGTCCTGTCGGGCGGCACGTCGATGTTCCCCGGCATCGCCGACCGCATGCAGAAGGAGATGACGGCGCTGGCCCCGGCGACGATGAAGATCAAGATCATCGCGCCCCCGGAGCGCAAGTACTCGGTCTGGATCGGCGGCTCGATCCTCGCCTCGCTGTCGACCTTCCAGCAGATGTGGATCTCCAAGGAGGAGTACGACGAGTCGGGCCCCGCCATCGTCCACAGGAAGTGCTTCTAAGCAGGCCGCGCTGCTGCTCGGATGCTCGGTGTGTTCGTTCAGTGTACCCCGAGGGTAGGAAAAGAAAACCCCGTCTGGAGTGGCGGCTGAGTCTGCGTTGCTTTCAACCGTGTTGGGCGCGCACTTGGTCTGCCTCTACAGGCAAAATACATCAAATTGTTTCTGCACCACTGCTGTGTTTCTCCTGTACTGTTAAGATGAACCCGCCGGAGCTTTCAGCTGCATCAGCTTTCAGATCATAACGCCGCTCCGGTCCCAGATTCAGTACGTCGCAGGGTCCTCAGAGCGGGAGCTTTTGCGGGGAGCTTTTTCTCAGTGGCCTGCGATCGCTAATAAGATCGCAGAAAGTGATGCGTTTCTTTCCGGTGAAAGCGGCGCAGGGCGGGAGGCACACTGGGCGGGCGCCCCGGGTGCCAGCGACTCCGACGCGGCCGGCCGCGGGGAAAGTCGCCCAGGATCGTCGCGAGAGCGGGGATTTCCCCCGGGGTCCTTCACTAACTGGTGAGCCCCAACCATGATCTTCCTGGCAACAGTGTACTCAGCTCACACCGCATGGCTCAGTCGCATGCCAGTTATCGGAGAACTATAACGGGGAGCCACAGGCACAGGATTCAGTACTGTGTACAGCCCGGATAATTCGGCACCGCGGGAAAATCCAGCAATACGATTGATCTTTCCCTCCATTTTTCACACTGAGAGCTTCAAGAATGGAGAGCACGTTCGTTTTGCACCCGGAGGCTCGCAACGACATCAGCGAGTTCTTCGACTCCCCGAGTGGGTGGTTCTCCACGTCGGCTCTCCTGACCTCTGCGCAGACCTGAGCGACATCTCCGTTGTGTTCCCCGACCAGTGCCCCGAGCCGACTCCCGCGCACTCGTTTGTGTTGGCATCCAACAGCCCCGTGTTCAGGGTCATGCTCTTCGGGAACCTCGCCGAGTCCCACAGCAGTGCGCCGTCCTCCTTTGCGGCCCAATGCCAAGAGCTCCGCCTCCGAAGCAGAGGAGATCCGCATCACCGAGTCTTCGAGGAGGGGCTTCCTGAACCTCCTGAGGTGCATCTACGGGGTCTCCGATGTCCCGCTGACTGTGGCCGACGGCCTCGAGCTCCTGCGGCTCCTGCACATGTACGACGTCCGCTCTCCGATCGCCGCAACCGTTTCTCTCCGTGAGACACGCCCACAGAACTCCCGCCACATTAAAGCTCAAATTCACCGGGTATCACTTGATATGCCGCCGAAGTCTCCGCGCACACCTCCGCGGACAACGTACTCGAGGTCCTGGAGACGGCCGAGTTGCTCGGCGTGCCTGCGCTGCTCGAGGCGTGCGCCCACGTAGTCGAGACTGACGCCTGCCGCGTGCTGGGCTCGGACCGCGTGCTGGCGCTCAAGCCCGCCGCTCTGCAGTCTCTGCTGTCGCTGCCCACTCTGCGCGCGCCCGAGATGCACGTCCTGCGCGCCGCGCTGCGCTGGGTGTGCTCGCGCCCGCCGTCGGAGCTCGGAGACCAGGCCGTCGCGGCCGTGCTCGCTCCCGTCTGCCTGTCCCGCATCCCCCACTCCGACCTGGTGGCCGAGCTGCGCAAGGTGCCGCTCGAGGCGGTCAGCGCCCTCGTGCGCTACGAGCTGCTGTCGTCGCTCTTCGTCCCCCCGCCGACCCCGAGCAGCTCGGAGGGGCAGCAGACCAGCAGGACCATCGACGAGCTCGCCGTGGGCCACGCGACGTTCGAGTACACGTGGGTGGTCCACTCTCTGATGCGGACGGTGGAGTCGCAGAGCCCCAAGATGTGCGTGGGACCCGAGTCCGCCGGCCCGTTCTTCACGCTCATGTGCGTGCTCGACCCGCTGCGCAAGATGCTCTCGCTGTCGCTGCGCTTCGAGGTGGGCAAGGTCTGCAAGTCGGTCAAGGCGAGCGTCCGGGTGGTCCTGCGGCGGCCCGGGAAGCAGGACCAGGCGGCCGTGCGTCGCTGGGCCTTCGAGCAGGAGTTCGGCGAGCCCAACGCTGTCAGGTGGGTGCGCTCGTTCACGCAGACGCCCGAGAGGTTCCTCGACGCCGACGGCTCGGCACACTTCAGCGTGTCGCTGTCCTTCGCCCCCGCGCCGGCGGACCTGAACCAGACCATCTGATGCTCGCCCTTTGACCGCGTTTGCGCACATATTGAAGAACGACACCAGCCTTTTGATTAAGTCCGTCTATTCGAGATGCCCTTGGTGCTTCCCAGCTGTGCAAGCGGTCTGTTTGGAGCTCCTGGAGCTCTGTGTGACAGGGGAAGTTAGATCATACCCGCAGCTAATTCGCAGAGCTGCGTGAAGTCCATGGTGATGCGGTCTGCATTGCCTGTTGGCCGGTTGTCAGCACCGCAGGCGGGCAAGGGCGAAGGTGATACCAGTGTTGCGGAGCTGGAAGAGAGTATTGACCACAGCAATGTGCGTCGCGAGCCTCAGGTAGTCGTCGAAGTCGAGCACAGGCCGCTGCTGCTTCATGTCCGCCATCTGCAGGGCAGCGACTGTCCTGCGCACAGCCTCGGCCCTGCGCAGCCACTGTCAGCGCCATCTCTTCCTCCCCCCATCCAGGACTCAAACTCACGAGGCCGAAAACCCGCTCCTTTGCAGCGCCATCACGGCGGCCTCGACGGAGATCTGGCCCGTGCGTCCTATTGAGGGGATGCCGCGTGAGCAGACAGCGACCCCGAGGGGATGCGAGCTGAGGCGCACCGGAATCCGCGACCACGAAGGCCTCGTTGATCTCGCGGACGAACTTGTGCATGTACTTGAACTCGTTGAACTCGATGGCGCCCGACGAGTCCTGGTCGAACACGCGGTGCACGCGGGCCACTGTCCGCTCGGGCAGCATGCGGCCCACGAAGCTGAGCCTCGAGAGCTCCTCCACGCTGATGACGCCGTTCCTGTCCAGGTCCACCGAGTCGAACCTGAGAGCTCTCGGTCAGCAGCGCCCCGACCTCTCTGCAAAACGGCCCGCACAGGATGCGCAGCTCCGCGTCGCTCGTCGCGGCCTGCTGGCGGGAGGCATCATCCCGGGCATTCCCTGCGCTCCCGCGGGCTGCTGGGGCTGCGCGCGCGTGTCAGCAGCCGACCCCAACATCGGAACGCTCTCACCCACGCGGGCTGCTGCTGCTGCTGCTGCTGCCCCTGCGGAGCGTAGCCGTAGGGCTGCTGCTGCTGGCCGTAGGGGCCCGGGGCCTGCTGGGGCGGGTAGCCGTAGGGCTGCTGGGGCTGGCCGTAGGGCCCTGCCATGCCGCCCAGCGGCTGCCCCTGAGGAGGGAGGGGAGGGCCGGGGCGCTGTGCCGCAGCCCCGGGCGGTGGGCCGTAGGGCGGCGGGTAGCAGGGGCCGGGCTGCTGCTGGGAGTAGCCGTAGGGCTGCTGGGGCGGGTAGCCGTAGGGCTGCCCGGCGCCAGGACGCTGCTGCGGAGGTTGCCCGTACATGCCGGAGCGAGCGTGTTTCGGGTACGCGAATAAATGGTGTTCGCTGTTTCGCGAAATATCTGGAGCCTCGGGAGATCCAAGAATCCCCCAACGGATCGTCATTTCCACAAAATCAATTGTCCGCGCGCCCAACTCGGCAGACCCCGTGCATTGGCCGATGACCAAGCACGCCAAGCCCGCCCACGCCTGGGAGAGCGCCCCTGACGCCGATTTCTCTCCCTCCGGTCCGCCCCCCCTCCTCTCTCTTCCCCCACACAACACCCGTAGATCCGCGTATCCCGCCGCCGCAGCCCCCCTTCTCCCCTCGTTCCCCCTCTCTTCCCTCCGCCCCGGGAGTCGTCTTATTGCGTGCACTCGGCAGGGCGCCACCCACGCGGGCTGCTGCTGCTGCTGCTGCTGCTGCTGCCCCTGCGGAGCGTAGCCGTAGGGCTGCTGCTGCTGGCCGTAGGGGCCCGGGGCCTGCTGGGGCGGGTAGCCGTAGGGCTGCTGGGGCTGGCCGTAGGGCCCTGCCATGCCGCCCAGCGGCTGCCCCTGAGGAGGGAGGGGAGGGCCGGGGCGCTGTGCCGCAGCCCCGGGCGGTGGGCCGTAGGGCGGCGGGTAGCAGGGGCCGGGCTGCTGCTGGGAGTAGCCGTAGGGCTGCTGGGGCGGGTAGCCGTAGGGCTGCCCGGCGCCAGGACGCTGCTGCGGAGGTTGCCCGTACATGCCGGAGCGAGCGGGTTTAGGGTACGCGAATAAATGGTGTTCGCTGTTTCGCGAAATATCTGGAGCCTCGGGAGATCCAAGAATCCCCCAACGGATCGTCATTTCCACAAAATCAATTGTCCGCGCGCCCAACTCGGCAGACCCCGTGCATTGGCCGATGACCAAGCACGCCAAGCCCGCCCACGCCTGGGAGAGCGCCCCTGACGCCGATTTCTCTCCCTCCGGTCCGCCCCCCCTCCTCTCTCTTCCCCCCCACACACAACACCCGTAGATCCGCGTATCCCGCCGCCGCAGCCCCCCTTCTCCCCTCGTTCCCCCTCTCTTCCCTCCGCCCCGGGAGTCGTCTTATTGCGTGCACTCGGCAGGGCGCGGAATGGTGGGCCGAACAGAGGAGCCCATCGAGGGCTTTCTCACGGCCGTCTCGCCCAGCTGCCTCGCCCCGGCCGCAGCCCGGCCCGACGCGCCCGACGCCGACGTCACGGACGCGTTCTTCCGCGGCCGCTCGCTCTTCGCGGTGCCCAACACGGCCCTCGCGTCGCCCGCGGCCGACGCCTCGGTCCTGCGCCTCGCCCGCTCGGTCCTCTGCGCCGTCCGCAAGCTGCCGCCGTTCCTCGTGCGGTTATTTTCCCCCCTCCCCTCGCCCGCCTTCTTTCGCCCCACCCGTTTCTGTTAGCTCTGCACCCGCCGCTCTCCGCCTTCCGCGGTGGCGTGCCTGTCGCAGCCGAGCGGCGGGCCGTCTGGGCATGCCGCCCGCTGTCGGTTGGAGGGCAGCCAGACTGGCGCGGCGGTGGCCCAGCGGCGGAGAGGAGAGGGGCGCAAAAATATCTAAAGNGCGGCGGAGAGAGAGGGGCGCAAAAATATCTAAAGGGAGGCGGGGGGCTGTGTGTGCGCGCAGGGGACGGCGTACAAGGTCAGCGGGCAGGCGCTGGACACGGCGGAGATGTTCTGCGTGGGCCGCAGGCTGTGCGTGGGGGCGTTCTGGAGCGCGCTGAGCGACGCCGAGGCCGCGGAGGTGGCGTTCGCGGGGTGCCCTGAGCGCAGCGCGCTGCTGGAGCTGCGGTCGGTCGAGGCGCGCTCGGGGTCGGCGCCGCACGAGGTGGTCTTCGAGCCCAACACGGAGCTCGAGGTCGTGCGCCTGAGCCACGCGCGCGGGGGCCGGTTCAGGGTGACGCTGGTCCAGCGGCCGTTCACGCTGCGGCTCGACGTGGGCTCGATGGGCGCGCTGGTGCCCGACCCGGACGTGCCCGCAGAGTCCAAGCGGCTCTTCCGCGAGGCCGTGCAGTGCGTCGACGACGCAGACTTTGACGGCGCGGTGGCGAGGCTCGTGAGCGCGCTGGCGCTCGAGGGCGAGGACGTGCTGTCGCTGCTGCTGCTGAGGTCGCTGCGCCAGTGGCGGCCCGGGGCGTGCAGGTCCGCGCTCAGCCCACAGCACAGCGTCTACTCGCTCATCTGGCGCGCAAAGGCCGCGAGGGGCGCGATGCTGTACGTGGCCGACAAGGCTGTGTTCCGGGTCGCCCAGGCTGCCAAGGACGGCCACTCGGACGCCGTCGCAGCGCTCTGCCACTCGTCGCCGACGATGATGTACGTCTGCGGCCTGCACATGTACTTCATGCGCGCCGAGAGGCTCGCCAGCGTCCCGCTGCTCAAGCTGGCCAGCAAGCGCAAGTACGCCGCCGCCCAGTGCAGCCTGGGCTACTGCTACGACAAGGGGGACGGCGTCCAGGTGCGCCCCGCCACCCCCTCCCGTCGCGCGTCGCTGCTCTGCTCACGCGGCGCCGTCTCGCAGCACAACTCGTCCAAGGCGGTGAAGCTCTACCGCAGGGCCTCGAAGCAGGGGCACGCGCTCGCCACGACGAACCTCGGGGCGTGCTACGGCACAGCCGAGGGCGTCCAGCGGTACGCGGGCCCGCTCCGGCGCCATCGCACCGCCGACTGATCTCCAGCGCGCTGCGCAGAGACCCCGTGGAGGCGCTGCGCCTGCACACGATCGCCGCCGAGGCCGGGCTGCCGCTGGGGCAGTTCAACCTCGCGCTCTGCCTGCTCAACACGACGGGGAACCTCGGGACGCAGCGCGACCCGGACCGCGCGCGCAAGCTGATGCGCCTCGCCGCGGAGGAGGGGCACACGGGCGCGCTGTCGAGCCTGGCGTCGGAGCTGCTGAGGGAGGACCCCTGCGAGGCCGTGCGGCTGTACCGCCGCGCTGCGGACCTCGGAAACCCGACGGCGCTGTGCAACCTGGGGCTCTGCTACGACCACGGGACGGGCGTCGAGCACAGCAAGGCCGAGGCGGCGGCGCTGTACTCGCAGGCGGTGGCGCACGGCAGCAAGGTGGCGCACTTCAACCTCGGGATGTGCCTGGCGCTCGGGGAGGGCACAGACCAGGACGTGCGGGAGGCGTCGAGGCTGTTCATGATCGCTCTGCAGCGCGGAGATAAGCACTCCGCCAAGGCCATGGCCACCCTGGTCGCCAAGGACCTCAAGAATGCTCATTGAGTACACACGGTATTCCCCAATCCGAAATACGCAACTGCCAATCTGTGATAGTCAGCCCAATTCAGTCTCGGCAAATTGCGTCCCCATCAGCTTGGTTCTCTCACAACCTTCGACAGAAAGTAAAAAGTCCGAGCAGGCGGATTTGAACCACCGACCTAAGGATTTCTATACTGCTACAGTCCTCCGCTCTACCAACTGAGCTATGCTCGGTACTAACAATAGTTGAGCTTCCACTCTGGTCGGTCAAGGCGAGATCACAAGAAGAAGATCGACCGATATTTGTCCATTCTGAATCTGTTGCATTTGAGCCAATTCTCGTCCCATGTACTCGCGCTACGACGAAGGAGTGACGCAGCCCCTCACCCGGGGCGAATCCCACCTCCCCGAAGGCTACGGCGGCGGCCTCGCCGTGCGCCGCACGTGCAACGACGTGCTGTTCGCCGCGCTGCTGGCGCTCGTCCTCGCGGCCATGGTCGTCTTCAGCGCGTACGGCTTCGCCAGGGGCGACCCCTCGTCGCTCGTGCCCATCGGCCAGCTGCCCCCCGAGGTCGTCTCGGCCGCCGAGGCCACGACCAACGCCAAGGTCTGCGTTTGGTTGTTTCCCCATTATTCCCCGCAATTGACGTGGCGCCGAAACCACGTCACCGCGCACACAGCCAATCCCCCTGGTTTCCCCCTGGAATCTATCGCGGATTCCCGATTTCTCGGGGTGGTTGGGAATCTGGCCGGTGGTTCTGATTTTGGTGGTGCCGCAGATTCGCGCGTGGATGACCGAGAACATCGCGGAGCTCAAGGGGCAGCTGAAGATCGTGGGGGGCACCGTCGTCGGGGCCGTCCTGCTGGGCTTCGCGTGGGTCCAGCTCATGAAGTGGTTCACCAAGCCCTTTGTCTAGTGCGGGCCTCTCGCCCCCCCGCGCTCTCCTGGGGGACCGAACCCCCGCTGACGGGCCCTGCAGTGCCATCCTGCTGGGGTCGATCGCTGCCGTGGGCGGGCTCGGGGGGTACCTGCTGGCCGAGGCCTACCACGGCCACACGGACAGGTTCTTCCCGAGCCAGAACACCGCGTGGCAGGCCGTCTTTGGCGGCGCCCTCGTGGTCCTCGCGCTCGTGCTGCTGCTGGGCTTCGTGGCGGTGCGCGCGAAGCTGAGCCTGACGTGCGCGCTGATCAAGGAGGCGTGCTCGGGGGTCAACAGCACGCCGTCGCTGCTGCCGGCCACGGCGCTCGTGCTGGCCGCGTTCGTGGGGTTCACGGCGTGGTGGATCGCGTCGGTCATCTACATCTACAGCATACCGTCGGAGAGGATACCCGTGGCCGTCGGCGAGGGCAGCACAGAGGTCGTCCTCTACGAGACGTCCATCACCAACTGCGTCTTCCTGATGGTCTTTGGGTACTTCTGGGTCAGCAACCTGTGCAGCGGCATCCTCCAGGTCACCATCGCCGGCTCCATCGCGCACTGGTACTTTAACCAGAAGCGCCAGACCGCCGGCAGCGGCACCTGGGTCACCCTCATCCGCGCCGTCACCCTCTCGCTCGGCTCGATCGTGCGCCCCTCCGCCGCCGCCGCCGCCGGCCCCCACATACTCAGCGGCGACCGCAGGCACTGGGGAGCCTCATTGTGAGCATCGTGGACTTTATCAACTACCTCCTCGAGCGCACCAAGAGGGCCAACCCGCACAACAGGCTGCTCGCCTGCGTCATCTGGGCGGTGCAGTGCTGCCTGGGCTGCATCCGCGGCCTCCTCAAGGCCATCAACCGCTTTGCCTACATCTACATCGGTGCGAGCGCCCCTCGCACGTCCCCCTGCGGGCTCTGACGACGCGCTCGTCCCAACGCAGCGATACACGGGTACTCGTTCTGCAAGTCGGCCCGCGAGTGCTACTCGCTGGTCTCGCGCAACCTGTTCACGGCGGTGCTGCTCGACACGGTCACGGACTACGTTGTGTGGGTAGCCAAGCTGCTCGCCACGGCCGCCTGCGCCCTCGTGGCCGCGGTGGCCACGCACCACGCGTACGGCGCCGTCAGCTTCGCCACCGTCGGCGTCGTGACGATTGTCTCGTACGCGGTCCTCACGCTGTTCAGCCACATCATCGGGACCGCCACGGACACGGTGTTTGTCTGCTACCTCGAAGGTTTGATTCCTCTCTTTCCCACCAACCCGAGCGAGGTCGTCTCACCGGCTCTCCCAATGGTTAGATATGGAGCTGAACAAGAGCGGCGGCATGAGCGCGTCTGCCGAGCTCCACGAGCTGCTGCAGTCCAGGGCCCGCACTCTGAACCCCCCTTCCAACTGAGGCAGCTGTCGCCAGAATACAAAAATGACCCCGCAGTGGTTCTGCCACGCCCCTGTCGGCCAAGATGCGATGACGGGGGCGAAGCACAATACAGCTCGCATAAACTAGGCAGACCGGCAGCAGGCTTGCGTGGGCTAACGAACGAGCACGAATTTAGTATGCTGAGTTTTTGTCTCACAGGCGGAGCTTGCGCTTCTCGCGCTCCTTGCGCTTCCTCTCGACCTTGGCCTCGCGCTGGTCGTCCTGCAGCATCGTCATGATGCGCTTGCCCGCCTGCTTGATGGCCTCGTCCTCGACCTCCTGCTCACGGTTGCGCTCCGCCGTGATGAACGCCGTGTCCTTACGCAGCTCCCTCTTGGCGTCCTTGAAGTGCCTCTTCTGCGCACGCTTGAGCCTACGCAAACTCTCGGCGGCCTGCGACGGCGTCGCCTCGTCGATGGCCCCCGTCGGCGCCCTCTTCCTCTGCTCGTCGATCTTGGGCGCGAACTCCTTGATGCCCACGGGGTTCTTCCTCTCGATCGTGCGGAACGTCGGGAACGAGCTCGCGGTCCCGTCGGCCCTCGTGCGCTCGCCCTTGACCGCAGCCTCGATCTGCGCCACGGCCGCCGCGATCCTGTGGTGCTTGAGCCACGGCTTGGGCAGCTTCGACGCGGCCTCGACCGCCGGGAGCAGCAGCGCGCGCACGTGCTGCACGCCGCTCATCTGCTTGGCCAGCGCCGCCAGCGTCGACAGAGCGACGCGCAGCGCGGCGGCCAGGAACCGCTTGCCCTCGAGCTCCGAGGGCTCGCAGCCGGGCAGCGGGAGCAGCGGCTCGGGGCCGACGTCGGACTCCGAGGGCACCGAGGCGGCGATGCCGTCGACGGCGACGCGCTTCTTCTCGACGCCGGCGAACGCGCGGACGATGTCGGTCAGCGCGGAGACGGCCTCTGGGAAGAGCCTCGCGTTGCGCGCGCAGACGTGGCGCACGAGGCAGCAGAGGAACAGCGCCGTCTGGAGCTGCTCGCGCGTCTCGATGGCCGTGTGGTGCAGGCAGCGCGCGCAGCTCAGCAGCACAGGCGTCACGACGGGGTGGCGGAAGTCCGACGACGAGAACACGTCGCACACGGTCTTGAACGCGTGCAGCGCCTGCGCCGACGGCCACTCGTCGCCCTTGGGCGAGACGGCGCGCAGGTGCTCGCGGAACGCCACGGCGGCCCTGTCGCCCCCGAGCTCCTGCGACAGCGCGAACACCGCGCGGTACGCGCACCCGCGCGCCTGCGGGTCCGCCAGGTGCGCGTCCGAGAGCTCCGAGCGCAGCAGAGTGCCCAGGAACGACGTCAGCGCCTCGGCGTTCTCGTCCGAGAGCGTCGGGTGGTTGTACGTCACGATGCGGCGCACAGCGACCTCGCGCTCGGGCGCGGGCCACGAGCCCGAGAGCTCGGCCCACTTGTCGTCGCTCTCAGGCACGGAGAACGTGTACGGCATGTTGGCCAGCGCCTCGCGCGACAGGGCGCCCTGCGCGGCCCCGGCCCTCTTGCGCAGCCTCGCCTGCTCGTCGTCCTCGTCGTCGTCGTCCGAGGCGGCGTCCTGGCCCTCCTCTGCGTGCGAGAGGGCGTTCATGCGGTCGGCGCGCTCCTTCTCGAGGCGCTCGAGGGCCTCGCGGCGCTCGCGCGCCTTCTCCTCGGGCGTCTTGAGCCTGTCCGACGCCGGCGCCTTGGCCTCGAACGTCAGCGTGCGCACCAGGCGCTCGAACTCGTCGTCGTCCGCCGACGCCCCCTGCTGCTTCTTGTCGCCTGTCCTCTGGCGCTTCTCCGCGGGCTCGCCGTGGCACTCGCAGTGGTGCCCGCACCCGTGCTCGTGCTCGTGCTCCTCGCCGTCTTCGTCGTCGTCGTCGTCGTGCACATGCTCGTGCTCGTAGTCGTCGTCCTCGGCGTCGGCCGACTGGGGGCCGGTGGGCGCGCCCTGCTCCTCGCGGACGCGCTTGAGGGCGTCGGCGCCGCCGCTCTGGAGCGCCTCGAGCTGCGCCTGCAGCGACGCGGGCCACGCGTTGGGGTCCGCGGGCGGCTCGGGCTCTGTGTTGTCGCGGCGGTCGCTCATGACGACCTCGCGCAGCGTCGCGAAGTCGTCGTCGACCTGCCCCAGCATGCCCTTGAGCTCCTCGCGGTGCTGCTGGCGCTCCGCCTTGCGCTGCTTCGACCGCGCGATCACCTCGTCGTACGCCGACCGCGCGCTCTTCTTCGCCTCGCCTCCTGCGCCCCACGCACCCGCGTCAGAACGCTTCCCGGGCCCCCCGCCAGGGGCAGCAGCTCCCGCGCACCCTCCTCGCCGCCGCCAAAGTGCGCCGAGACGTCGCCGTCGTAGACGTCGTCGTCAGAGTCGTAGCCGCGCGGGACGTCGGCGCCGAGGTCTGCGATGTCGCCGAGGCTCTGGCCGCCGTGCGTCAGCGAGAACTCCGAGTGCGCCACGTCGGCCGCGTCGTCGTCGAGGTTGTACATGTCCGCCGCCCGCGACGCGCGCGCCGCCCGCTCGCGGTGCCACCGCGCCAGCGCCTTCTCGTCGGCGTTGAGCGACGCGTCGTTCTCGCCCGCGCGCCTGTCCGCGAACGCGTTCCTCCTCACAGCGTGCTTCATCTCCATCAGCAGCGTGCGCTGCCCAAACCCCGCCGCGCGCCTCGTCAGTTTTGCGCATGAACGCCACCGAATCGCAAGGGGGGCGCCCGCGAATGTATGCGAAAATCAATTGAACGACAGAAACCCGTGCAGAAGCGGTGGGCGGACCTTGCGCAGCTCGATGCCCTCGGCGCGGGCCTGGCCCGCGGGGGCCTCGGCGGCCTGGACGCGCCTGCCGTCGATGACGTGCTTGGGCCTGACCTTCCTGCGCTCAAACGCCGAGTCCTTCATGACGACGCGCGGACCCGATGACGTGCGCTTGGGGCCGGCGCCGGCACCAGAGGCGGCGGCGGCGACGGCGTCGGCGTTGGTGCCGAAGCCGCGCGGCTTGCCCGAGGGGGTCTTGAAGGAGAGGGGCTTGGGGCGCGGGGCCTTGGCCTGCTGCTGCGGCCGTGCCTGGGGTCGGCGGTCCTTCATTCGCGATGGTGCCTGCGCGGGAGACAATGACGCAATCTCAAATATCTGGATATCGCAGAATATCTGGGTGCCGCGGCACGCACCGCAGGCGGAGCTCTCTGCCCCACAGAGGGGAAGCAGCAAACAACGCACAGCATGCAGGTGAACATCCCAATCTCTTCTGGGTGCAATCTCATCTGTCAACCTATGTCAATCTCTGGATAGTACATTACTGCATCTGCCCGTATCGACTTGTGTATGCAATTCACTGGCCATTCCGGAAGCTCACTCCTCTCTGGTGTTGGTGAGGTTACACCCCGAGAGGCTATGCAATGAAATGAGCTGTTCTGCCAATTTGGGTGGTAGTAGTGAACACATTTGCCCAATCGAATGCGACAAAATCCACACGAATTCGGGTTTAGATTCGGAGTAGCAATACTGAAGATTTCCAGTTATTTGACCGCTGGCAAGGTAAAAAACCATAAGAGCAAGATACCGATGCAGCAAGACAGGAATTGTGGCACATAGTTTGCAAATGCGGTGTTGTCGTCTCGCACCACATCGCGGTGGGTTTTGCATGCACAAAAATGATGGCGCTGGGTGGCCACAACTATGGGACCCTGGATGGACGGGTGATATCCGATCACATGGTGAGTATGAAGGGGGAAGCTCCTGCCTCCACACAGCCGACCACCCGGCACATGCCTCGTGTGCCTCGCCTGAACAACGGCCTACTTGAGGACGGGCATCTCCTTGGTGAAGGGGATGAGCTCCGCGCCGCCCATGAACGGCCTGAGGGCCTCGGGGATGCGGATGCCCTCCTTGCACTGGTTGTTCTCCAGCACGGCGCACAGGCAGCGCTCCGTGGCGACCATCGTGCTGTTGAGCATGTGCACGTACGACTTCTTCGTCTCGCCCTCCTTCTTCTGGCCGAAGCGGACCTCGAGGGAGCGCGACTGGTAGTCGGTGCAGTTGCTGCACGACACCAGCTCGCGGTACTCGCTGAAGCCCGGGAACCAGCCCTCCAGGTCGTACTTCTTGGCCGCGGCGTTGTTGAGCTCGCCAGAGACGATGTTGACGACGCGGTACGGGATGTTGAGCGTCTGGTAGAACGACTCGGCCACCGCGATCATCTCCTCGTGCCTCTGCCACGACTTGTCGGGCTCGCTGATGACGAACTGCTCGATCTGTGGATTCCCAGCGCGAGTTAATTCTCGCAATTGAAATTGAATTGACTTCAATGCAGATCGATCTGGCGGAGCGAACCTTCTCGAACTGGTGGACACGGAAGATGCCCCAGGTGTCCCTGCTATGGAAGCCGGTCTCCTTGCGGAAGCAGGTGCTGTAGCCGGCGTAGCGGATGGGCAGCTGCTTCTCCTGCAGCCACTCGCCCTGGTGGAACCCGCTGATGGGCTGCTCGCTCGTGGAGATGAGGTACTTGTCGTCCTTGGGGTCGCGGGACTCGGCGCTCGAGCCCTCGTCGACCTTGTACAGCTGGTCGTCAAAGTCGCTCAGCTGCGCCGTCATCGACATGATCTCGCGGCGCATGAAGAACGGCGTCTGCAGCGACGTGTAGCCGTCCTTCTCCAGTATCGACAGGCCCAGCTGGGCCAGCGCCATGTTCAGCTTGACGCCCCAGCCCTTGAGGAAGTACGCCCTGGCGCCGTTGACCTTGACGCCTGAGAAGGGCGCGTGTCGCCAGCCAACAGTGCACCCCGGGAGACATTGCGGTGCAAAGCAGCCGTTGTCAGTTGCCATGGCGCACGGATGTCGCAGTCAGCAGGTGCGGACCGGCGAGGCAGTGCGCTGGGAGAGCATTCTGGGGCCTTTCCAGTGTTCGAACACACAACTGAGGGGAAATGAGCGAAAGAAAGTACCGCGATCAGTGTCGGCGCCGTCGATCATGTAGAGCAGCTCGTGGTGGTGGAGCAGGCCGGGCTCCTTGCGGCACTCGCCCCAGGTGCGGACGAGGCCGTTCTCCTTCTCGTCCTTGCTGACGACGACGCTCTCGTGGACGAGGTTGCCGACGGTGTTGACCTTGGCGGCGACGGCCTTCTTGAGGCTGTCCTCCTCCTTGCCGAGCGCCTCGATGCGCTCCTCGATCGCCGTCTTGGTGGCCAGCAGCTCGGCGATCCTCTTCTCGATGTCGTCGCCGCCCTTGTCCTTCTTCTGCTTCTGGGCCATGCCCATCTCCTTCTTGAGGGCCCCGAGCTCCTTCTGCGCCTGGTCGAGGTTGAAGCGCGCCTTGCGCCAGTCAGTGTCGAGCGCGATGATCTCGTCGACGATCTTGGGGTCGGCAAAGCGCCTGCGCTGCGACTCGCGCACGGCCTCGGGGTTCTCGCGGAACTCGCGGATGTCCAGCACCATGTTCGCTTGCTTGTAAAGAGATGGTTGTGAAAATGGTCCCACTTGATTTCGTCAGAAGTGCTGATTTCCTTACTTGTAGGACGATCAGTATTCCACAGTTTTTTTTTGGAAAACCGTCGCGTTGTGGAGACGTCGCGCGATGCGCACCTCCCTCGAGGGGGCCGCTGCGCTATGCGGGCCTCATGCCGGCCGTTTTGCGCCTCCGCACGGTTACAGGGCCGGCATCCGGAGAACACCCGGGGGAAACGAATCCGCGGCCGTTGATGCCTGTGTGCGACTTGTCAGTGCCCTTTTTTCCAGATCGCAGCCGCCGTGCTCTTGCAGCGCACGTGCATTGAAACGAGGCCTGCGTTGCGGCCTGCGTGCTGGGGCAATGGCAGCCGGCGGCGCTGCGCTCCGGGTGGGAGCAGCGGCCGGCACTTTGGGGGAGACAATAGCACGAGCAGGTCTCTCTGCAGGGGCCCGCCAGCGGGTGGGGGGCGTGCTGGTGGCGAGCGAGTGCGTGGGGGCACCGCGAGGGTGATGGCGCCCATGAGTGGGGACTGAGCGCGGGCGGGCGGCGGCCCCGGTGTGACAGGGGCGTTGGGGCTGCGTGGGGGCGATGGCAGCAGTGCTGCGGTCTGTGGGAGCAGGTGCCGGACAAGAGTGCCAGCGAGGGCTCTACAGGGCCCGCCGGCCGCGCGGGGGGCGTGCCGGGAGGAGCGAGTGTGCGGGGCACCGCGAGGGGCCTGAGTGCAGGCAGGGTGGTGGCCCCAGGCGACAGCGAGAGGCATGGGGACAAGAGGAACTGGGCGCTTCACTTGGACGTGGGCTCAGTGGATGGAACCTTGAAAACCAAAGATAAATACTGGTGGTTCTTACGCTTCGAAGCTTTGGTGACTGATCTGGTATCTGGGGAAAAGGCGATAAGGCTTCGACAGCGCGCGAATGAAGTCACGAGAATCCGAGCATAGATTTGGAGGAGGGATCGTCATCTGCGACACGTTTTCGGATGATTCGCAGATGGAAAAGGGCCAGGTCCATGGACAGGAAATGCCCTCACGAAACTGAGTTCCCTGGACTTCGCTACACAAGTGAAAGAAAGCCAGCGAGGACCATATGCCCGCCACCGCCTTCAAGTCCCTCATCCTCGTCGCACTCGTCGTCTGCAGTGCCCTGAGCACCCCGACGCCCCCGCCCAGCCCAGCCAGCGCCATGGAGGCCAGGGGGTCGCTCCGAGTCCACGAGGCCGCTGCGGGGCAGCAGGCACACATCGCAGGCCTGGCCTCTGTCATCGCTCCCGAGCATCGCCCCGGGGACGCCGCGGGCGAGCGCCCCGCAGTCGACCTGGTCATCGTGGCCGACGGCAGCGGCAGCATGGCCGGCGAGAAGATGGAGCTGCTGCACCAGACGCTGAAGTTCCTGCTGACGCAGCTGCGGGCAGACGACAGGGTCGGCATCGTCTCGTTCAGCGACAGGGCGACGGCGCACACCGACGGACTCGTGCCGGCGTCGCAGCTCGCGGTGCTCCGCAGGGCCGTCAGGCAGATCGCTCCCGACGCGAGCACCAACGTGTGGTCCGGGGTCGAGGCGGCCATCAGGATGCTCTCGAGGCGCACTGAGAAGAACGCGGTCTGCTCGGTGCTCGTCATGACCGACGGCCAGAACAACGTCGACAACGAACTGCTGGAGCAGAGCATCCCCAGGATGCGGAAGCTGCTGCCCGAGGGCTGCACGCTGAGCACGTTCGGGTACGGCAGAGACCACGACGCCAGCATGTGCTCGCGGCTCGCCGAGTCTGGCCGCGGCTCGTTCACGTTCATCGAGAAGAACGCGGACATCGGCCCCGCGTTCAGCCTGGCGCTGGGCGGGCTCCTGTCGGTCTACGCCCAGAACGTCGTCGTCGACATCAAGCCCGAGCCCGGGGTCGCCATCGAGAGCCTCCGCACGTCGTACCAGCACTCGATCTCCGACAAGACGGGCGCCGCCGTCGTCGAGGTCCCCGACATGTTCTTCGGCGAGCGCAAGGACATCGCGGTGACCTTCGCGGTGCCCGCCGTGGAGCCCGGGCGCGAGGGCCCCATCGCCACGATGACGGTGACCTACGTCATCCCCGACTCGACCGAGGCGCACGTGGCGACGGCGCAGTTCACGCTGCGGCGCCCAGAGGTGGTGACCGACGAGGAGGTCGACAGGAACGTCGACGTCCACACGGCGAGGTACGACGTGCTCGACACCATGAAGGCCGTCATCAAGCTGGCAAACGAGGGCCACTACGACGAGGCCAGGCAGATGATCGAGAGGCAGATCAAGGCGCTGGCCGGGTACGTGCACGACAAGCTCGTCCAGGCGCTGGTCGTCGAGCTGGAGGAGCTCAAGGGGCGCATAGCTCCCCGCGACTGGGAGGCCGGGGGCCACGCAGCGGTGCTTAACAACATCAGGCAGCACGGGTACCAGCGAGCCATGTCGGGATCTTTCGCGTCGACGCTGCTGTACGCCCAGGAGGCAGCCCGCAATGCGGTGCACAACTACGAGAAGTACCAGAACGAGAAAAACCAGAAACAGAGCTCCCTGGAACTCTGAAAGCTCAATACGAGCAAAACAAGATATATCCCACGAAGTCGCATGACACAGGAGGACAATCACATCAGCAGTCCCCGCACAGTGCGAAGAAGACTGAGCAAGGTAGCACTCTCCATTCAGGGAATGTTAAAGAATGCCACTGGTGTGTATGAAAAAAACAAAGACAAACTTCTGCAGCTTTCCCTGGCCTTCAAGCACCCCGAAACACTGTTTGGTTTACTCACTGGAATGAGGCGGATTCGCAGAATTGACCAGACTCAGATGTATGTGGTGACCAGATTGATGCCTGTTGCCTGGTCTACCCCTGGTCTACCATCGGCTGTACCTTGCTCTGCATTGTCTGCGACTTGGTGATCCACTGCTCACTGATGCAGGTCACCTTGGGGGGCCGTGAGGTCCTCATGTGCCTGAATATGTGGAGCTTGTTGCAGGCCCACTGCAGGACCAGAAATGCCTTCTTGAGCTGGGCGTAGTCTCTGCAGGACTCCTTTATCTCTCTGACTCACATGATGATGGAGAGGGCCTTGCCCAAGTTTGCGGTGACCTTGATGCTCCCGTGGCAGTCGAGCTCCAGCGAGTTCTGAAGCTCCCCGGTGGCAACCATCATAAAGATGAGGAACCCCGGTGTGTTGCTGTTGATCAACAGCAGTGCCTTGTTAACCACAGATACAATCTCCCAACATCCACAGCTTGGCTGCCCTCTCGAGCAGCAGAGCGACACCACTGGGCTCCATCTGGCAGAGGAAGATGCAGAGCTCCGGTAGGTACGCAATAGACATGTTGCATAGCAAGTGTGCCTCAGCTGCCAATTCTGGTGCTGATGATGCCTCTCCTGCTACCACTGCCATTGCTGCTGCGCCCTGCACTGGAGTCTTCTCCTCTGGCAGGGGGACCCCCCCATCACCTCGGGTTCTGGCATCTCATTGAGTATGCTGAGCATGCCCTTGGACTGCTTCAAACCTCAGTCGCAGGCTCAGAGAGTCCCCCACAAACGTCCACAGGGTTCTTGTCAAAGAGTGCGGCAATGTCCTTCTTGTACAAGGGCGTGCTCGTGGCTGCCTTGGCCTGGTCAAAGGACTTGCTACCCAGCTCCTTCAAGACACGGCGCCTCATCACAGCCCACAGCACATGCAGTCCCAAGTCGTTGACGAGCAGGCAGTTGCAAGCTCAGTGGTGAGGGCCCAGATCACATCGGGCACTTTCTTGACATTGACCAGCAGCCCCACCATGTGCGAGAGGCTCTGCACGATGTACCCCTTGGTAAGTGAAGTGCCGCGGAGCACAGCAATTCGGCTCTGTGTGAGCAACTCCGACTGGTGGCTGATCTTGTCCATCAGCACGTAGAGCTTGGACGAAACCACTGCCATATGACCCAACAGGTCCGTCATCTGACCATTCAGCTTTTTCATCTGATCTGACAGGTCCATCATCTGACCCTTCAGCTCTGTCGACAACGTCTGAATCTGGCCTGAGATGTGGACGGCCCCCTCAGGGGCGCCATGCATGCTCTCTGCGGAGACCTCTGATGTCATTTCCGGATGCTTCCTTTCCTCTTGGAGCGGCTTCAGTGTGCTGCGCGCACGACGGTCTGTTAGTGATCAAAATCTCGAGATTAAATTGATTTGACGGTTTTTTCCTTTTCTGTCACAGGCTCACTTCAGAACCAGCAACGCCCTCTTGAGCTGCGTGTAGTCACCACGAGACTCCGTGATCTCGCCAATCCACAGGATCACCGACATAATCTTCTGCTCGGCTACTGCGTTTCACGGAAATCTGGCAGGAATAATTGATTTGCCAGATTTGATAGTGAAAGCTGGGGCGCAGGACACTAACGACAAAGTTGCAATAGGGCAACGGCGCTCTAATTTGAGTTGTCCTCGAGAACAGATCGGGGGAAGCAGCTATGGCCCAAACGTTTCTTCTGGGATGTCGTAACAGTACCGAGCGTCCACCTTGTCCAGCTCGAAGTCGAACGTCCCAGTCTGCGAATCTTGTGAGCGCCAACCCTCCGAGCCAAATCGCGCACCCTTCGGTGGTCCTGGAAGAGGTGGAGCCTGTGCTTGATGTCCCGCAAGTACATCAGCTCCTCCTTGTCCTGCGGCACCTGCGCGATGCGGCTCGCCCTCATCAGCTCCTCCACCTCCTCGATCCGACTTCGGAGCACCGCGTTGGCCAGGCTCCATATCTCCGTCTCCTGCGATGAAGACAGGTGAGCCTTCCCGGGGGTATACCACGTGTTGCTCTGTTGTCCGCTCGCCTTGAGTGTGAAGTGGAGGTAGTACGCAAGGCACGGCGCCTGCTGGGAAAGCTGCAGCAGGAAGTCGAGTATGCTCGGCACCCTGCGCGCCAATAGAGGTCAGCAGAGGGTGAGCACAGGCAGCACGGACGTGGAGTAGAGCCGCTCGGACTTCTGCAGTCTCTCGAGCGTCTTGGCGCTCCACCAGGTGATCATCTTTGTCCGGAACTGGAACAGCTTGTCGGGCACCTGTTCGTGGGCTCTGTGAGTGGCCAACACTGTTGCGGCTCTTCTCCCCAAGAGATCAAACCATGATGATGGCTCTGAAGGCGTCCTGGACCGAGTAGAGCTGGTCGGACGACGCGAGGTAGAACGCGCGAAGGGCGCCGCGAATGACGGCCATGGACCTCTCGTACGAGGACCAAGAGCAGTGCTGTATGATCTTCTCGTTCGCCCCGACGTCGTGCCCCTGCACGAAAATGACCGCGTAGAACCGCTGAAACGGACGTCTCGGGTTAGCGGGAGCCGCTACCAGTTCACGCGTGAGAGAACACGAACGTAGGACTCGAGGAGGCCGAGATCCTGCTTGGGAATTGTCAGGCCCAGCCCGCAGGTCAGGCTGATCGGGCTGGGGTCAATGGGCTCCCCCGCCTCGTTTTCCTTGGGCAGCAGGCAGCAGCAGCATATCAGCGAAGCCTGCGAGCGGGGGGTGCTCAGCGTAAGGAGCCGGCAGCAGGGGCGGGCACGCTCATACGAGAGTGTTCATCAGGCTCGAGATCTCGACCACGGTATTGGTGAGCTCCAGCACGGATACGCGGCGCTTGTCCTGGCAGAGGGGGCTGTCCCTCCCGAGGATGTAGTCGATGTAGCACGAAATCAGCCCCTGGAAGACGAGCAAGTGCTTCTGCAGAACGGAGACCGTACTTATCAGGCTTAATATGGAGCAAAGTCCCCACCTCCTGAGGCCCGGATGCCGCGAACTCCTTGAGCAGGTTGAAGTACTGGTGGAACCGCTTCCAGTGCTCTCTCGTGTACTCGAGCTGGCGGCCAATGCGAGTGAGTCAGGTTGGCGCTGTCATTGTGTTCGTACCAGTGACATGACCGCGGCGATGATGCTCGTTGTCACTCCGGGGTTGACGCTCTCGACGCCGTCGGTCATAGACTTCTGCACCAGCGGGTACTCGTGCGGCGCGACCGCAGTGATGGCCTTGAGGACGAGGCCCCCGAACACCTCTCGCAGCTGCGTGTTGGGGTGGTCGACGAGGAAGTGGAACAGCCTGAACTTGCCGGCGTCGTCCGAGAGGCTGATGAGCAACAGTTCGCTGACGAGGACGTCGCCGTCGATGTGCTGCTTGACGAGCGAGGACCACATCGACACCGCGGGCGTGGCCTGTGAGCCCAGGCGGTCAAAGGTCTCCAGGAAGAAGTCGATCATCACGACCACGGGGCTCTCCTTGAGTTTCTCCACAGGCACCTCGTGCAGGGGCACTGTAAAGCGCACGGTCGAGTCAGCGCTGTTCAAGCTACGATGTGGGCTGGGCGCACCGTATTGGTGTGTCTGGAGAACGGGCAAGCCCTTGAAGACCTCGTAGGAGTACGATGAGAACGGGGAATCCCACAGAGAGGCCTCCACGATATTGGCGTTGTCCTGGCGCACCTGTTGCGCATTTCAGAGCCCTTGAGAACACGCGCAGATCCACGGGATGGCAGTACGGCGTTGAGCGTCGAAACGAGGAACGGAGAAGGCGTCTCTGCTGCCACCGCTGCGTCCGACGCCTCGGTTCCCGACTGGACGCGGTGGTAGAACAGCATGTACGCGGAGCTTGTCTTGGGGATCGAGTCGAACTCCGGGTCGATGGTGGGCGGGTCCAGAAAGCCTTTGCTGACGTCCCATTCGGTCACAGTCGCGTCCTCGAACCTCAGCCACCTCCCGCACTGAGACCTCTCCTTGATCACCGAGTAGTAGTGCCCGCACTCAGTGTCCTGGGTGCCTTCAGGAGACGGTCAGCGCATTGAAACAGCGGTATGAGCTGCGTACCGACGTGGACAATAACACCGACGAGACCGTACTGCGCGACGTCGCCGGACACCTGCGTGAGAAAGAGGTCCATGGGGAACGAGAGGCTGTCGTAGAGTTTGAACTTCTGCTGAGTCAGCCTGTCATAGTCAAGCTGCTTCTGCTGTATGACAAGCGTGTTCGGCAAGTCCTGCAGGAACAATGTGCGTGAGAACAGCCCGGGTGGGGCAGGACGTGCCTTGAACGACCTGCGACTTGTGGCAGTGGTGGCGCCGCACTGGTCGCATCGATACTCGATGGACTCGGACTCCATGGACGCAGCAAGAGCACTCTCGAGAGTCGGCTTGTCCTTGATGGCCAGCGGCAGCACGTAGAACTGGTCTCTCGAGACCGAGCTGTGGCCGCTGGGGCACGTGCACTCCTGTTCAAACGACCCCGTTATCTCCTTGAGCGCCGACTCGACCTTGCAGTTCTCGAGCGCGAGGCACACCGCTGCCAGGAACTCTCCGACGTCCTGCTGCGTGTTCCAGTCCTTCCCCAACATGGCCTTGAAGAACGACGACGCGTCGCAGGACTGCCTTTGGCTGTGCTGCAGCCACACGAACAGCGATTGCAGAAGTCGCACGCGCTCCTCTAGGGCGTCGGGCGCAGCTCCCTGGCTCGCCGGGTCCTGGCGGTGCGCAAGAACGGCGTTGCGGAACGACGGGATCATGAACAGCTGCTGCATGACGGCATTGGCAAAGCACGTGTAGCCGTGGTTTTTCAGCCCGACGTAGCCCACCGCCGACCGCAGAGGCACGCCGAGCGGCGACAGCGACGACAAAGGGGTCGACGCAGAGAGCGGCTTGAGTGCCTCGGACCTGAGGCTGTTGGCCCTGCGCAGCACCTGTGCGATAAGGCGCACGAGCCTGTCCCTGGCTGCCTCCTGGCCCCGTGTAAGCTCGATGAGTGTCTGGAACGCCGCGTGGCGACCAGCTGTGCTCGGCTGTATCAACGCTTGCATCTGGGAGATGCGGTCCACGCCATCCGCGGCAGGCTCGGCAGATGCAGCCCGCGGGAAGAGAGACCCGTACCACACGTCCTCCACAAAGTCTGTCTCCGGATCCTCCGCGAGGCCTTGCTTGTCTGACAGCGGGACGTCATGAAGGAACACTCCCAGAAGCTTCAACCGGCACACCAGCTTCGTCGTGCCGCATCGGCTTGATTTGACGAGCCTGGCGAGCGAAGAGGTCATTGCGAGGCGTTCCCAGGAGGCCTGGTGGTCCTGCGCATCCCTCCTCTCCTGCATGAGCAGTGCAACAATCTCGTCCGTGATACTCTCGGTAACAGGAAGTGAGTCATCCATCGCCAACGGCAGCAGCGCATCGAGCATCTGCGACCGGAGCGCAGGGCAGCGATCTGAACATCCGACCAGGGCCGCGAGTTCTTGCCTCGCGGCCCATGACTTAGTCAGATATCGCACAACAGAGGCCACCACATCTGTGCCCATAAGCAACTCGGCAAACTCGGGCAGATCCCTCGAAAAAGACTCGGCGATCTTGCACGTCAGCGTAACCGCAGACTTCAGCAGCTCGTCGTGGTGGTCACACTCGAGCGCGGCGAGCAGAATCCGCAACACAGCAGCGACAAGGGAACTCTTCTGCGAGCTGGCGACGACTGATCGCGGCGGGAAACGGTGCACCAGCTGCAGAACGCAAACATGCTGCGGAATCAGCGTCTGCGGTTGCATCTCGTCGGTGAAAATCGTGCACAGCCTGCTCAGGCAACCGTTCGACTCTAGGCGCACAGACTCAGCCGGCTGGTCGGCGAGGAGCTTCTCGATGGCTGCGATATAGAACGCCAGCCTCTGGCTGTCCTCGACTGACCGCGGCTGCGGAAGATACAGTGTCCAGTCGACAGTGGCCCCGGAGGTGATCTGCGCTATGAACGAGTGGCCTTCCGTATGCATAAGAACGTCCGTGACCTGCAATACCAGTGTGAGAAAAACCGGTGGAGGTGCGGAGCGGTCACAAGTTGGTGGTCGATGAAGCCGACGTTGAGGAGGGACAGAAGCAGGTCGCGGTGCTCGAGCAACAGGCGCCGGAATATGTTCTCGCCCTTGCTGACATCCATCGGCACCGGCTCCTCTGCGCTCGGCTCTTCGATCATCTTGCCGTGTTCCAATACGTTAGAATCCGTGTGCTATGCATCGTGCTCTCGAACCAGCTGAACAAACTCCGGGTCCATCTCGATTATTAGTGCACACGCGTCTTCCACCCTGTTCTTGCAGTGCTCCAATGCGTACTGGTAGACCTTGTCTGGCATATTCGGAATGAACTCCTTCAGCGTCGCCACAAGCGAGCTTGTGTCAGACTGCTGCACTCCGACGCCTGTTCTCTGGCAGAAGATCTGCCAAAGCCGTGTTGTGTTAGTGATTCGTTGGCAGTGAAATAGACGGCGGGCACCCGCATCGACATCAAGTATCGGTCGATGGTAGATCTGTTGCTCTTGGGGTCCATCAGGAGCGACTCCACAAACTGGAGAATGTCTCCAACGACCTGTTCGCACGCGGACTCCTGGTACTCGAGGGGTATCTGTGGGGGATGTGCTGCATTAGAGCATACTGAAGGGAACAGTATCAAGCCAGATTTCTCACTTTGGAGTAAATGTCGCAGAGGAAGTAAGCGGTATCTGTGGCAGCGGCAGCATGGGGCGTATCGACGAGGAAGGACCACAATCTCGGTAGACAAGGAAACGGCCACGTGACCAGGCTGAACTGCAAGTTCTCCGCGGAATACGTCTGAAGTGGTGGACGCGAGCAACTGTCAGGGGACGATACATGGGTGCCAAAGGGTATAACGCACCATCGTCGTGGACTCGAGCATGGCATTTTGCTGCTCCACGGCAATGAGCACGACGAACTGTTTCAGCGTAAGCAAGGCCTCGGAGTCCAGAGACGTCAGCAGCGGGTCCGTAAGCCATGCGACGGCCCTCACGGTGTTCTCCATCCCCAGCGGGCGCAAGCCCCTTGCGGTGACCTTAAAGTCAGTATAGTAGGGAAACATCCGCGATGCTCGCACTTGTCAGTGAGTTTGCGGAGCCAATGGTGGCCCCAGCGAGAGAAGCGGTGGTCGGAGATGACGAGGGACCACACAGTCGCCAGGTCGGTATCCGAGAAAGTCCCCGCACCGTGCACGCGCGCAAGAAACATGGCGAAGATGAGTCCCAGCTCCACGCCCTCCGGGGGGTGTTGAATGTTCAGCTCGTCGTCCATGAACACGGTGCTGCTCAAAAATAGCCGGTCAGAAGAGAATGCGCACTTCTGAATCGCTTACCTGTCAGTTTTCATGGCGTCCTTCGTCATGCCTATCAGCGTCGGCACAATCCCCTTTCGCTGCAAGCAAAATTGTTCAGCAAAAGCGACCCGGCAGAGCGTACCTCAACGAGGTAGCTGGACAACTGCGACCGCGTGAGGAAGGTGTCACACGACTCGTCGTCAGTCGATGGGAATTTCGACAGATTTCCTGTTGCCATGTGAGACACGAAATTGTCGAAAACCGACCCATGAGCTTTCTGAGGAATATCACAGTGGCCCCGAGAATTCCCTCCTTCAGCTTGTCGACAAAGAAGTCGTAGTCCACCGCACTGAAGAGCAATGAGACGGACATAATTCAAAAAAAATGAGGCACACAGTAGGCACTGCGACGACACCGACTCAAGCGCGATTTCGATCTTCGCCTGCATTTTGGGGCACGCGACCGCGACAGAGAACAGGTACTCGATAATGGCGCACTGCAAGGGCACTCCCATAACGCGGGAGACATGCCATCAGAGGAACAACCACGGATATTCGTCGCATACGGTGACTTCTCGGTCTTGACCGGGGTGGCAGAGCTCTGCGAGGCAGCCGATCATCACTTGCGACGGCGTGGCTGTGCTGCAGCGCTCCAGGAGATACATCACAACCTCCTTGGACCTGCAATTCCTGTGCGCGAGGTCCGAGATTGCATACCATATCTCCGAGACGACGTACTCCACGAGTCCCTTTTTCTATGCAGGCGTGACTACGGGCGCAACGTGGGCACTGATACCTCCAGCAGGGCGAACAACAGGTCGAAGTCCCCCTTGCGTGTGTTCCCACCGACAGCTATGCACTTCAAGATGGGCCTCGAAGTGCTGAGGAAGTCGGCTACAGGAGAAGAGGCGTTAATTGTGGCAACAAAGGAAGCACGAACAGAGGTCTCTGTCTTCGAATGACGGGTCGAAGATGGTCTCGAGGATCCTGTTGCCCCTGACAAAGGCGTCAAACGACGCCGTGTCCAGCCACTCGGTGCTCCCATTGATCCACGTCGGCGGCGTTGATGGCAGATGGTCGCCTGCGAGACAGCTCGTGAACCTCTTCTGCACCCTGGTTGCCAGCTCCTGCACGAACGTCACATAAAAGCCGGGAAGGTGCCACAGCCTCACCGCCAGCATCATGACGCCAGTGCAGCGCTTCTGGAAATCCGGCGTGTTGATCTTCTGCAGCGACCAGTCTAGAACGAACTGCTCCGCCACTGTACCAGCTTTAATGCTGAACCGGAGGTGAGGGTCATCGCTGTCGTGCCTGCGCTGCCGTTTGCGTTGACGTCGTTGAGGAGCACCCGAACGTAGTTGGCCAGCTCGGTGACCTCGGCGATGTTCCACACCTGCATGTCTGGCCGCAGAGCGCACGCCACAGCAAGCTTGGCCACGCGCGCCACGTCTGCCTGCTTTTCGCTAGGCATCTCATTCCCAGGAGTCCTGCACAGCTGCTCGCAACATCCGCCACCAAAGCAACAAAACGAGTGTTAGATACTGCGGAAGGCAACAACCATCACGATCGGACCTGGATGAAGAAGACGAGGTATGCCTGGAGAGCGCGGAGAGGAAGGGAGGGCTTGCCCTCGGCCAGCCGCCTGGCTATCGCCTGGGAGCCACCGACAGAGTCCAGGTACAGCGCCATTGCCTGGACGGGCTCTCGGACATGCTCGAACCCAAACTGCGGCAGCACAGCGTCAGAGCGCAAAGGGGAGCACGCGCCAAGCTCACGTGTCTCGCGGCGTCAGCAACCAAGAGGGCCTTGTAGCCCAGCAGCCCGAAAATGATTCTGTCGGCGGGGACTGTGAGGCCAACGCGGGGGAGTGCGAGGCGGGCATGGCGCGCACTCGAGACACTTGACGAGGTCCTCCCTGTCCTCCAGGACGCCGAACGCCGCGGCAGCCTTGAGGATCGCCTGGATGAAGCAGACAGCGGCCCTGACGACCCTGCTGCTGTCCTGCAGCAGCCTCGGGCTGCACGGAAGATATCCCGTGCAGATTAGATTTGCACCAAAAGGGAGAAGCAAATCGGAATCCATGTCAATTGCGGGGGGCGCGCACTCGCGGGGCAGGATATGCGCGAGGATACGGGGCGCCGCCGCGAGCACCGCCGCGAGGTGGTCCTCGGCGAGATCCTCCGGCCTGTTGGCGGCCACCAGCATGATGCCGGCCATCTGCGCGAGCACCTGGTCGACGCCCTCGCTGTCGCTCGACGTCGCCGCGAGGGCGTCCCGCAGGACCGCCTCGAGCTCGCCGCCCTCGAGCTGCCCCAGCGCGCTGCCGACCTCGAGGAGCTCCGCCTCGCCGAGGCCCTCGTCGGTGGGGCGCCCGTCGGCGTCGCAGGGGCCCGCGGGGCGCGGCTGGAGGGCGGGCGACGCCGACGGCGACGGGGTGCCCGACGACAGCGGCGACGACGAGGCGATCTCCTCGTCCTCGTCGTCTGTCGCGGGCGAGTCGGTGGCGCGCGGCGCGGAGGATGTCGTTTTTGCGAGGGAGGTGGGGCGCGGGGGAGGTGTGGGGGGTGCGGGGGGTGTGGGTGGAGGGTGGGGCGCTTGGCGGGTGTCCCGAGCGAGTTTGGTCAAACGGGACGCGTAAAAAAACCAATTTGGTCGTATCGCGCTCTGGCGGTGAGGGGGATCTTGCGAGATATTGCTGCTTTATCGAGATCCCGGTCGCATACAGGCTGTCGACTGAACTACCAGAGGCGCCTGAAGGGCCTGCATCTGCCCAGAACTGCTCAGGGACTCGGGGAGCGAAAGAAACGAGCTCCTCAGGCGACGTCTCATGGCAGCAATCATGGAAGGCAGCAGCAAGCAATTCCACTGGGGGCCGGCGTGTGAAAGAGCGCATGAGACCCGGGGGTATATATTACTTCTGCCCCTCTGTATCAGGGTCGGCAGCAACGAGGTGTGCCAGCCACGCGAGGTTGGCAACCCTGTCGTCCAGGCCTCCGACCGAGGCCGCCGCCGCGTGCGCCATCTCCACGAAATCACTGCGCGCGGGCCGCTGCTTAGATGGCGCGGCGCCGTGTGCCCGTGCCGCCCCGCTGCGCACCTCTGGCAGCGCCTGTCCACCGCCACCGAGCAGCCGGGCGTGAAGACGGCCTTGAGGTACTCCAGGGCCTCCTCGCGGGTCCCCAGCGCCACCACGAGGCCCTCGGTCACCTCCTGCAGGGCCCTCTCCTTGGCCTCTGCGCTCCGCGCGAGACACACGGGAGTGAGGGCGTGGGGGCGTGGGGGAGCAGTGGACAGCGCCCGGGGGAGCTCGAGCACCGGCGGAGGACGGGGCGATGAGGTCGGCGACGTCGTCGCAGGACTCGGCCACGGACGCGGTGACGCGGAGCTCCGAGATCTCCTTGCGCGCGTGGAGGCGAGCGAGAACCGAGGCTGTGAGGGGATCCGCGTCGGCTGGCATGTCAGCAGGGAGCGCGCATCCCAACGCGCGCGCAGCAGCGACGATCGAGTCCATCGCAAGATTTTGCACAGATAAACAAAAAACTCTGGAAGTAGGATGATGTCAGATGTGATTTCCAGTGATTGGTCTCTGGTGGCTCTTACGGAACTTGCTAGATAATTTGGATATCCGTTGCCGTTGTGCTGCGGCTGCAGCAGAAGAAGGGAGACATCGCGCAGCTGTCCGGCAGAAAGATTGCCGCCTTGCATGCTGCGATTGCCACACTGTTTTCTGCCCTGTGCGTGCCCGCCAGGGTTGCCAGCGTCGGGGACACTCGGCCTTCATGTCTCCGCACGCTTCAGTCACTGAGACAAACGGGCAGCCTCGGCCCTCTGGCACCCGCAAGGTCGCACGGATGAACGCCAGGGCCTGCCCCGCAGCTCAGGCGCCTCCGTACAGCTGGGGCTCTTGGGTGGAGGCAGCACGGGTTCGGTCGCTCACTCTGCCTCCCTCTGCGTACTCTTCTGCACGGCCGGCGTCGCACTCGCAGCCCTCGGCGTACTGAGCGCCGCGGGGCCTCGCCATCGCGTCGACAACGCGTCTACAGATGTCAAGAGCACTCGCAGTCGAGGACTAGCTGGTCCTGGGCGCAGAATATCTGGCGATGAATCTGACGTCAGCCTGCGGTCATTCCGCGGAATAGTCGGATGGCCACAGCAGCACAGCAGCAGCAGCGCAGGCCACGCTCAGCCGAGGCGGCAGCAGAGGACCTCACGGGCGCCCTCCCGGACGACGTGGTGCAGCAGGTCCTGTCTCTGTCGCTGCGGCAGTCGGTGGCCTGTGCGAGCGTCCTCTCCCGTGTCTGCCGCCGCTGGCACCGCCTGCTCTCCGAGCCCCCGTTCTCCCCCTGGCGCGCAGCGCACTACGACTGGTCGCAGCCCTCGCGCGTGCCCTGCGCCCTCGTGGGCTCCCTGGCCGTCTACGTCGTCCGCGGGGGCGCCAGCCTGTGGCCTGCGGACCCGCCCGCGGCCGTCGACCCCGCGCTCTGGGGCCCCCACACCCTCGCCCTCTCATGCGTCGACGAGCTCGCACTCAGGCTCGTCGCCGCCTGCAGGCCCACGCTGCGCAGCCTCTCGGCCTTCGCCGCCGTCGCCGGGGCCGCGCTGGCCACGTGCCCGGGCCTCGCGGTGCTGCAGTGCCCGCTCGACGTCCCTGTCTTCGAGGGCTTCGCCGCTCGCGCTGCCGCGGGGCTGCCGCCGCTCGCCTCGCTCTCTGGGACGCTCTACGACGCGCGGCTGCCGCCGCGGGACTCGCCCGCGGGCGCCATGATCGCCGCCTCGCTCACGAGGGTCTCGCTCGCCGAGGTCTCCGCGCGGTCCCTCCGCAGCCTCTGCGAGCTCGGCTGCACGGCTCTCGCAGAGGTCGCGGCCTGCGGCTTCACGGTCATACCCGAGGACACGGAGGGCCACCGCCGGTGTCTGCGGCGCTCCTACGACGACGCGCGGGCCCTGGCAGAGGGCCTTCCGCCCCTGCGGTCGCTGCAGCTCAGCCTCGCCGAGTCGTGCACCCTCCGTNGCGGGCCCTGGCAGAGGGCCTTCCGCCCCTGCGGTCGCTGCAGCTCAGCCTCGCCGAGTCGTGCACCCTCCGTGCCGTCGCTGCCGTCGGCAAGCAGGCGCGGGCGCTGCGCAGCCTCGAGTGGTCCGGCAGCGGCCACACGCTACGTGGGCTCGAGGACAGGATCATCGGGCCGGCGCTGGCGCAGTTCGCAGCCCTCGAAGAGCTAGTGCTCGTCGACCGCGGCCTCGGCTGGTCCACGTGCGAGGCGATCCTCGGGCTGGCGCCACACCTCCGCAGGCTCGAGGTCGCCGCTGCGGCCCCCGCAGAGGCCTTCGCCGAGGCCCTCGCGCAGTGCACGCGGCTCGAGTCGCTGGAGCTCGTCGCGTGCCCGCACTCGTCCGCGTTCCTACGCGCTGCTGTGGCGCCGCTGCGGGGGCTCGCAAGGCTCTGCGTCCGCGACCACAACTACTTCGAGAGCCGGCCAAGCGTTGGTGTGGCCTGGATAGACCCGTTTCTGGCACAGGTGGCGGCCAGCAGCGAGTGGCTGCCCGCGTTGCGCCGCCTGGTCATCGAGGACGTCGGGATGCGCAGCACGGAGGCCCTCGTGCGCGCGAGGCCCTTCCTGCTCCTGCAGAACTACAACGGCTCGTTTCGGTGCCGCTGCTCCCGATCGAGGATCGCCGAGGACGACCGCAACGATGCCGAGTAACCGCGGAGTACTGCCATGTGAGGAGCGAGCGACTGTGGCCTGTGGGAAGTGGGGCATACTATCCACACAACTGAATGCTCAACAAACGCGGCAAACAGTGGGTTTTGCCTGGGTCCAGCTGCTAAACGGAATATCCCCTGCTTGCCAGAATAGCAGCGGTGGGGGTGAGGATAACAGGCGCAAGGACGTCCTTCGCGCACTCAAACGTCGCCGCCCGACCTGAGTGGTGATTGAGGTTAGCACGTACTCCAGCATGGCCTGTCCCGTACTGGTACTGCGAGCGCGTTATGGTGTCAACGCTTTTCGCGATGGGGCTACGCGTTGCCTGGCCGCTCATCCCGAGCGCCGCCCCGATCAGCCTGCGAGCCACGCCTGTCACGACAGCCCCGCGAGTCCCGAGCTCGTTGGACAGCCTCTCGGCCACGGGGCCGTTTTCCTTGCTGCACGGCCTCAGCACCCAATCGTTCTTCGCGTTGGTCCTCAGCCTCTCCAGCGCGTCGGCAGCTGGTCGCAGAGCTGTCAGCACGAACGAGGCGCTAGGAGGCGCGGGAGCCGACCGTAGGCCGACGAGCGGAAGACGATGACGCAGATGGACGGCGACACTCTGTCGCACATGAACCCGTGGTTGCGGTACTCGCCCATGAAGCCGTCAATCTCGTCTTGCTGTGTCGCGTGTGCGCACACGCGGTGATAGAGTAAGCTGCGAGAGGTCCCCTCGGGCGTCGGGGGCGGGGCGCTCACCGTGACCGACTCGTCGAGCCCCGTGACCTCTATCGCGCGCGACCTGGGGTCCTGCTGGGCCTCGCCTCCGTGGGCGGCTGCCGGGGACTGAGCCTGAGGCTGTGCGCGCGCCGGTGCCCGCGGGCTGGTGGCCCTGTCCCTGGGGCTCGCCCTCGGGCTCCTGCGCTCCCTCGGCGACGTCTTCCTCGTCTCCTCCATCCCTCTCGGCAGAATGAAGGCGCCCCCTGCTTCGTCCTGCTGCGCAGCAGCTGCCCGTGGGCACCTGTGCTGCTGCTGCTGCTGCTGCTGCGGCGAGCCAGAGGCTGCTGCTGCTGCCTGCGGTGCTCCTCTGCCCCTGTTCGCTCCTCCTCGCCTGCCTCTGCTCCTGGGCGCTCGCTCGCCGGCGTCCCTCGGCGCCGGCTCCCTCTCCCCCGCGGCACTCGGGGCGCCGGCCTCGGCCCCGTCACGGAGGCTGCTCTCCTCGGGGCCCCCGGGGCCGAGGGACAGCTGCCCGAGGTCGTCCTCGAGATCGTCGAGTTCGGCGATTTCTCCCCAGCTCATTCGCCGGGGGGGCTCGTCCGGTTCCGGAAGCGGAGCCACCGCTTCCAGCGCATCTCGGGCGGGTGGCGGGGGCGAGACGACGATGGCCCCCTTGTGTGAGGGCGGCGAGGCGGGGGCCGCAGCTGGTGGCTCCGGGGCCGCGTTGCTGCCGGGGGGCGACTGGGGGGCCGCTTTGTCGCGCGGAGGGCAGCGGGACACCAGCGACAGCTGCGCTCGGGGATGTCAGCCCGACGGCGCGGCGCTCGCACACCCCCCGGCGATACGCACGGTGACCACCTTGGGCTGCCGCTTCGTAGGTGGCGCGCTCATCCCTCAAGAAAAAGATATGGGAATGTGGAGGATATTTACGAGTGGATATCTTCGTGGATACGCGTATCGGCGAAGATATCCCAATCAAACGATATCGGGGTTGTTATTCGAAATAGCCGGCACCGTAAGAACTCTTGGCCAACGCTCGTTAGTCATGTCCGACCTGTCTGCCGCCGAGCTCGAGGACGCCTGCACCTGCTGGGTGTGCTTCGAGATGTTCATCGGTGCCACTCGCCCATACTCTCCCGCCTCCGGTTCTTCCGTCTCTCACCATCGCGTCCCGCAACCCCCACCCCCTTCCCCTGCCCCGGGCCTGTCCGCAGAGCCGCTGACCCTGTACTGCGGCCACACCTTCTGTGCGTCTGTTCCCTCTGCCGCCCTCCTCTCGCAGCCCCGCCGCTGAGCTGTGCTGCTGTGCCCTCTCCTCCTGTGCGCACTCTGGGCGCCCCACGCAGGCAAGGACTGCGTCGTGCAGGTCTACAAGAAGGTGAGGGCCCTCCCCTCCAGTTGCTCACGCTGCAGCGCCCTGCTGACCTCCCTCCTCCTCGTCCCTCCCCCCCCCCCCCCCGTCCCCTCTGGCAGAATCCCGCGTGCCCCTTCTGCCGCAAGCCGTTCGGGCTGCCGCTGCCCCCCGTCTCGCAGTCGGTCATGCGCCTCGTGCGCCGCCTGCGCGAGCTCAAGAGCGGCGGGGCGGCAGCGGCCGCAGGGGGCGACGTCGAGATGGCCGCGCCGAGCTCGGAGCAGCAGGCGGGGGCCGGGCGGGAGTCGGGGCTGCTGGGGCTGGGCCCCGAGCTGCTGAGGGAGATACTCGCCCGCGCGGGGCCGCAGGGCGTCGCGAGGGCCTCCCGGGCCTGCAGGAGGCTCAGAGAGGCCTCCAACGACCAGCTGCTGTGGCGGGCGATGTGCCAGGAGCGCTGGCCCTTCTGCAGCGTCGACAGGTCCGTTTTCCTTTTCCCGTCAATTGATTCGGGAGGGTTTGGACAATTCAGTTCAATTCAATTGGACGGGGTGATATCGCCATCAGGCACAAGAGCTGGAAGAGGGCGTTCGCGGCGAACAGGGCGGTGGGGCGCGGGTGGGAGGGAGGGCGGTCGGGCGACTTCCAGCTGCGCACGTACCGCGGGCACACGGACTACATCAGCGCGTTCTCGCTGTACCGCTCGGTCCTCGTGAGCGCCTCTGCCGACTCGACCGTCAAGGTCTGGCGCTCGGGCTCGGAGGAGGCCGTCCGGACCCTCGAGGGCCACGAGGGCCCCGTCCACTGCATGCAGTTCAACGAGGCCACGACGGCGACGGGCGGCCAGGACTCGACGGTGCGCCTGTGGGACAGCTCGTGCGGCCTCCCGCTCCACGTGCTGCGCTGCGTCGCCCCCGTCCGCTCGCTGCGCTTCGACGACACGCGCCTGCTCTGCGGCCTGCACAACGGCCAGCTCAAGCAGTGGGACGAGAAGACGGGCGTCGCCGTGCGCGCGATGGCCGGGCACGCGGCCTCGGTCTCCTCTGTCGAGTTCGAGGCCCGCGAGTTCCTCACGTGCGCTGCTGACGGCGTCAAGGTCTGGGACGCGGGCACCGGCGCCTGCAGGCTCACGATGCCCACGAACCCCATCTGCATGTCCCACGCATTCAACGAGGTCCTCACCGGCGACAGCGACGGCTCTGGTGAGACCCGCTCGCTCTGGCTCTCTTTATAAGCGACTGACGGACCCGGCTTCGGTTTGCAGTGCGGGTCTGGAGCCTGGTGAACGGGACGATGCTCGACAGGCTGCAGCACAGCCCGGGGCAGCCCGTCCTGGACATCGCGTGCAACGGCAGGCACATCGTGTCGGCGTCGGCGGACGGGTCGATACGCGTGTGGGACTTCGCGACTAAGGCGCTGCTGCACACTCTCGTGGACCACAAGGGCCCCGTGCACTCGGTGCAGGTCGACGACAAGAAGATCGTCAGCGCCAGCGCCGACATGGCCATCAAGGTGTGGAACCTCCGGACGGGCTTCCGCATGTACACGCTGCTCGGCGGCTCCCTCCAGCGCCGCGCCAACAACCCGTGCGCAGTCGCCGCCTCTGCACCACCGCGTTGTTGCAGTTGTCTCACGCCCTCGGGCGCTCCTTCCCTGCAGGCCGCACCCGACCAAGCCGGGGATCAGCGGCGTGGCCTACGACGAGACTCGCATCGCGGCGAGCATCAACTCGCTGCTGCGCATCTACGACTTTGAGTGCGTGCCAGAGGGGGTCCCCGCCGAGAACTGACGGACCGGCTAACGCTGGGCACATGAAGACCAACCCGGATGCGGGAAATGCACAGCTCCTCAGTTGAAGTTCGTCTTCTTATGTGTGCAACGCTATATCCGGGAGCACATAGGTTGAAGTTGACTCCGCCAAAATGTACTGGGACCCATAATGTTGTTGCTGACACGAGAAACGCGTAGAAGAAACACCGCCACTGGCACATATAAATAGTACGCTGGCGGTGAGATGGGACGACGGCGTGGTTCCCGTGGGTGCGCAACCACGGAAGCCACGAGGTTGCTCCCGGACCCGCCAGCTTGAAAGAGGCACGGTCCCAGTAGCACTGAAGGACGCCTGCCCACCCCTTCCAGCCGCTGCTGGTGGGGTGGGAGGAGTACTGGAGGCGCGACGGTGGCAGCTCCGGCTGACGCTCAAAACGAACGGACACGACCCCACAGAACGGCACCTAGAAGGCGCTCTGGGACCCACCGCGGGGGCCCAGGCAAAGCCTGCAGTGTCGGACTGTGTTTTTTGACCGCCTCTTCGCAGAAAAGAAAGACCAAGAGATATCTCGCACTACCTTACCTGGCCCTTCCTGGCCCTTCATAATCTTCGGAACATCTATCACTGATGCCCAATAATTGTTGGGCAGCATAGTATTAACTGAGTTCCCGATCTGGCGTAGAACCTCATCTCACCAATCTGTTCACTTGTTCACTTGAAGCCAAGCCTCCTGAGTTCTGTAGCACTGACAGGGACAATGTGCGGTTGGTGGTTGTGTGGACGGAAAAACAGAATAGAACTCCAAGGCGGTTTAGCGAGCATCACCTTTGTGGTTGTCTTTGTTGTGTGTGGTGTGTCTATCAGTCCTGTGGAGACCGTGGGGGCTCGCGAGCCTCGTCAATGGAGCAGGATGTGGTGCAGCGCGAGCACTGCCGGGTTCGACGCGCTCTGCTCGAGCCCCGCGACACCCACGACGTACCCGATGACCGCCCGCAGCACCTCCTTCTGCTCGGGCGACGACAGCAGCGCCAGCGCGGCCAGCATGTTCCACACGGCGCTCGGCAGCGGCGCCGGGGGCGTCGGCGGCACGGCCGCCATGCCGGCGACCCTCGCCTTGTACACGCCGTGCAGCGCCTCGACGACGCTCCTGTGCGCCTGGCCGTACGCCTCCCTCCACGCCGCGTGCGCCTGCTCCAGCGCCTTGACGTCCTCGTCCGTCGCGCCCTCGGGCAGCGCCTGGGGCGCCTTGTGCATCCCCAGCTCGCCGCCGCGCTGCAGCACCGCGCCCGCGACGCAGATCATCTCCTGCAGGGGAGGACGGTCATCAGTTTGTGGGCGCAGCGCCTTCTTCGCTGGGGCTGCGCGCACCGAGAGGCGCAGGAGGTAGGACCACTGCTCCGGGGTGCGGTAGGCGGTGACGAAGGCGTTGAGGAGGGCAGAGGCCTGCGGGGCGCTGGCGGCGCGCGAGGCCTCGACCATGAACTGGGCGATCTCGAGCTGCAGGTGGCGCAGGTCCGTGTTCGCCTGCGCCGGCACAAACGTCGCGAACGATCGCACGTAGCTCTGCGCGACGATGATGCGCTGAGACGTGGGCATCAGCTTCAGCGCGCGCAGCAGCATCGCCGCGCCCTTGCGCACGCCCAGCGCCTCGCTCAGGAACGTCGGCTGGTCGGTGCTGTGCGGGGGGAGAGAGAGCGCGCGAGTGAGCTGTGTGGTCTCGCTCGGCGTCCACTCTGCTCGGCTCACCAGAGCGCCGCGATGTAGAGCGCGAGGTTCTCGCCGAGGCCCATGCGGCGCTTCTTGAAGTACTCCTGGAGCAGCTGGAGGTTTCGCCTGCGCTCAGGTGAAGGGGCAGAGAGAGAGAGCTGAGGGGTCAGAGACAGCTGTGTGCTCTACGAGGGGTGGCGGACATGGAAGAGGCGGAGCTGATGAGCTTGTCGAGGTCCTCCGTGTCAGTGACGAGCAGCAGCGAGTTCTCGACGCCCAGCAGCGTGTTGTAGTGCTCGCCCCTCATCACGCCGATGTGGTCCGTCTCGTCTGGGCGCGACGAGGAGCAGCAGCTCGTCAGAGACGACGGGTGGGGGGAGGAGGAGGGCAAGCAGGGGCGCTCACAGGTCACGCCGCCCTCGTCCATGGTGAGCGACAGCATCGGCCTCGGCGTCTTGGACGTCACAAAGGGGATCTTGCCCAGCACGTAGGGGCTCGCTGTTGAGACGCGAACCGGGTGAGTGGGCCAGTGTGCGGTCGCGCGTGGCGTCTTGACGTACGCAGCGCCTCGCGCTTGGCCGTGCGGACGACGGCGTCGGCGATGGGCTTGTGCTGCTGCAGGTACTGGAGCTGCTGCGCGGTCCCCAGCTGGCGCTCTGCACGAGCAAAAACGCCGCCCGCGTTGGTACAGCGAGCGCTTGGCGGGTGGAGAGAGGGCTGCGCACTGCTGAGGTAGTTGAGGCGGTAGTAGTCCTCGACATAGGGGGCGGTCGAGCGCAGCATCTCGTAGTGCGCGGTGACGATGTCGTTGATCTCCGAGGCCTTCATGTACTTCTTGCCGCCCCTGTACTGCGTCGGCTCCGCCGGGTCGCGGATGAACGGCTCGTACGTCTGCTGCCTCACCGCCGGCTGGAAGCTCAGCTTGGGCTCCTGCGGCGCCTGCTGCTGCTGCTGCTCGCCCTCCTTCTGCTGCGCCTGGGGTGCCGCCTGCTGCTGCTGCTGCTGCAGTGGCGACGGCAGAGTTGCCGCCACAGGGGACGTCGGGACCTGCCAAGCGTACGTCAGTGACACAGAGCCTCGCGGGACCAGCGCCGTGCCTTGGAGGGCTGCAGAGGCGAGAGGGGGACGCGGCCGGGGGACGACGGGATCTGGCTCTGCAGCGGCGAGGCCGCGGGGATGCCGAACGGCGTAGGCATCTGCTGCTGCCCGATCTGCGGGCTGCCCGGCTGCACCGCGGCGCGCGTCTGCGCCTGCACTTGGGCCGCACGCTGCGCAGCCATCAGCCTCGCCTCAAGGTCCGCCGCCGAGGTCACCACGGTGCGCTGCTGCTGCTGCTGGGCCGACTGGATCTGGAGCTGCGCCATCATGTGCGCGAGGGCCTCTGCCTGCTGCTGCTGCTGCGACGCCTGCGCCTGCGCCTGAGCCTGAGCCTGCGCGGCGAGCGCTGCCTGCCTCTGCTGCTGCGCTGCGAGGAGCTGCTGCTGCTGTTGCTGCTGGGCAAGCTGGGCGGCGTACGCCTGCTGCGCGAGCATCTGCGCCTGCGTGGGCGACATCTGCTGGCCCTGCCTGAAGACGTGCAGCTGCTGCTGCTGCTGTTGCTGCTGCTGCTGCTGGGGCTGCATCCTCATGGGCATCGCCTGGCCCCACCCCGACGGCGCCGTCTGCGGGGGCTGCTGCTGCGCTGCCACCGCCGATCCCCACCCGCTGCTGCCCGTCGCGGCCTGCGACCACACCGACGCCGACGTTCCCGCCACTCCGGTGCCCCACCCGCCAGCCGCCGGTCCAGTCTGCCAAGCGCACGGACGCGTGAGCACTGTCCGAGGAGGGGAAAGGCACGCAGGGCAGTGGCAGTGGTTCGGTGCAGGGCTCGTACCATGGGGCGCGAGGACCAGACAGAGGGGACCCACGGAGAGGACTTGAGCTGCGCCAGCGGCGTCTCAGACGGCCTGCGGCTCATCGGCGACGTCACCGCTGCCGGCGCAGGCGCTGCACAGCGTGGCGCACTGTCAGAGCCCAGGGGCGACGGGAGAGAGAGGGGGAGAGAGAGGGAGGGAGAGAGGGAGAGAGGGAGAGAGAGAGGGAGAGAGGAGGAGAAGGGAAAGGGGGAGACGGACCGCGCTGAGGAGAGGACTTGGCCGACGCCAGCTGCAGAGGTCAAAGGGAAAGAAGGGGGGAGGTCGGGTCGGTCAGAGCGCTGCCGCAGTGCGCGCACGGGCGAAGGGGGGGGCCACGCCGCACGTCGTCGTCGCGGAAGACAAAGGTCTCGAGGTTGTCGTCGTCGGCGCTCTTGGCGAGGGGTGGGGCGCCGCCTCCGCCTCCGCCGCCATCGCCTCCGGCGGCCTGCTCGGCCTCGCGGCGGATCTGCTCCATCATGTCGACGGCGCCCTGCTCCGGCCTCCATTCCTCGCCTGCGCCGCGCCGGGAGGAGCTCAGCGCGCCCGGGGCACAACGCGCGAAAGCGCGAAAAGCGGAGGAGGCAAGAAGAGGAGCGGCGTGTTTTCGCGATTTGGGTGAAGCGCAAAAGAAATTGATACAAATAGATGTTGTTGGCGCGCTCGCCACGGAGGGCACGCAAGCGGCGGGAAGCGGGGTAAAGCGGGCAGGCAAACGAGTGCAGGGGGGAACGGCGTACCGATGGTGGCTCCCGAGCCGAAAGTTTCCTCGTCGTCCGACATGATAGCCAAACGAAAGGAAGACAAGAGAGAGAGAGCGCCGCAGAGCAAAGCAATCTTCCCCGATCTTTCCCGTATCTCCACGTAAAATCTCAGTCCCCGCCCAAGCACACACTCAAAAAAAGAGCACACGAACACAGTCTGCGAACAGGCGCTCTAACAGTCCTCTCTGGCATCGCTCGCGGTATAGTTCAAGGGGGGTAAGACGAAAGGGGGAGATAAGGCGCTCTGCGGGGGTGGTCGGGGCGTGTGTCTCTGCTTCACAGGGGCTTGGGGTCGCAGTAGTCGTGCGAGCACTCGACCCAGCGGTCGGGGGTCAGGATCCAGCCCCTCTTGCCGTCGACGCTGTTGGGGTCGTAGTCGTCGTAGGCCACCGCCGTGTGCAGGTCGCCCATCATCGGCACCGGCGACGAGTCGGGCGCCCTGGCCGCGCATTCCTGGCGCTCGCCGGGCGTGAAGGGGTCCGTCCCCGACGTGTCGCCGCAGTACTGCGCCAGGTCGGGGAACGTGCTCGCCGCCTCCTCCGTGTCGGGCGCGGGCGACGAGTCCGCGGGGTCCAGCGAGTGGCAGTCGGGCTGCGACAGCGCCTGCGCCCCCAGGATCGACGTGTCGAGGCTGAACTCGAACACCTCGCGGTCCTGCGCGCCCCCTCCCAGCATCGCCTGCGTCAGCGCCTCCTGCGACACCTCCACGACGCCAGAGAACCTGCCCCAGAAGCCCTTCCAGAACTGCACTGCCTGCGGGTCAAACTGCGACGCGGGTGCGAGGAGGAGCGTCAGTAGCGTCGTGAGCTCCGAGCCGACAAGGGGGGTTCGCACGCATGGCCTGATGACGATGGGCACAGAGGGCGGCGCGCGGAAGCGGGTGGGCGGTGGCCGCGGGGTGATGACCTCCCTGCTCTGGCGCAGGTACTTCCGGCCCGACGACTGCGGCGGCGAGCGCAGCGTCTCGGCCGACATGGACGACGAGTCGAGCGCCTGGGCGTTGCGGACCGTCGGCGGCCGGTAGAAGGGATTCAGGAAGGCGCGCGGCGCCGAGAGGATCTGCGCCCAAAGCGAGGGTGCGGAGCCCGGGAGGGAGTTGTCGCAGCGCTCCTTGTGGTTGTTACACAGGAACGTGCCGTAGCGGCCCAGCAGCGCCTCCTCGATGATGACGATCAGAAGGTCCTCGTTGAACTCGAACAGCCCGAAGTTCTGCTTCATGAGCTGCCACACGCACTCGAGGAACTGCAGGAACACGGGCGAAGCCTCGTACGTCGTCGAGTTCTCGCGCAGGCGGTCGGTGAACTTGTGCCCGAGCCGCAGCCACTCCTTCTCTATGAGCAGGATGAACCCGCGCAGCGTCCTGTAGTACGGGTCCATGCAGATCTCCGCCAGCGACGCCAGCTGCGCCGTGCGATCCCACGCGTCGCTGCAGTGGATGAACACCGAGCAGTTCTTCTCGTCCATCAGGTCCACGATCCGCGCGGTGCCCGCCAGTATCAATCTGTGCGAGCGGCACAACGTTATGATGGACAGGCACCGAGTGAGGCTGCGCCCAGCTGGGCCTCAGGGACGAACCTGAGGTAATCGAACCAGCCGGAGCTGCCGATCATCTGGAGCCAGGCGCACGTGGACGTGATGGACTTGGAGCGCGCGGCGAGGCAGGCGTCCCTGAGGCGCAGGTACGAGTCGCGCACGATGTGGATGTTGGGCATGTTGAGGAACTCGAGGTTGCACCGCTGGTAGTACGACGACTTCTCGTACCCGCCGCCCAGCGCCATGTTGACGACCCCGTTGGCTGTTGGCAGAGAGGGTCGGCGCTTAGCAGAGGAGCGGACTCGCGCTGCGCTGCGGATGACGCGCACTGTACGGCCGGGAATCGAGGATGTAGAGGTCCTTGGCGTCGCTGTTGGCCAGGCGGATCGCCTCGAGGAGCGCCTCGTCCTTGGTGGACCGCGACGAGGGGAACCCGACCAGAGGCTGGCTCCCTGCACTGCAAGTGTGAGCAGCCCTACGACCCCTGCATCTGGGGGCAGAGGAGGACCTCTTGTCAGCGAGGCGCCCGAGGGGTGGACCCAGCTGAGGACGGGGACCCTGCCCTTGCCCCGGAACTTGGCCGCCTCGAAGAGCTCCTTGTCCAGGAAGCTCCGCGGGATCACGAGCACCGGGGGGTACGTGGGCGCCAGCGTGTAGTCCCTGTTGGTCTGCGTCGTCCTCCACGCGCACTGCGACGTGTTGAGGTCGAGCCCCATCCGCCTGTAGTCCGCGAGCACGTCCTCGACCTCCGCCAGCACAGCGTCGATGCGCGCCTTCACCGCCGGGGACAGCGGCTGGGGCACGTGCGAGAACGCGAACGCGTTCTGAATTTCGGGGAATGCGAGCCTCTTGATCACCTCCACCATTTCCCTGCGAGAGAAGGGAAGGGCCCCGCTGTAGAAGGCGCCACACGCGCACCACAGGAGTAGCGGCCCTACCTGCACAGCGCCGGGGTCTCGAACGTGAACTTCAACGAGGTCGGGAACGGCGACGGGTAATAAGGGCTCTGTGTCCGAGACCGCCGTCAGAACACACAAAAACCGCAAAAAAAAAAACAGCACAAGGAATATTTCGAGCGAGCACTCGTCGGCCTTCTCCTGCCCGCCAAAGAGGTTGAGGTACTCCATGGCTCTCGACGGCTGCCCGCCTGCGCGGCGTCTGGCGCGTGAGCGCGGACAAATGGCGGCAGCCGGGGAATCGGGCCCGCACCTGCGACGACCTTAACGACGAGGCCAAGTGGGAACTCCCTGACGGCGGGCGAGTGCACCGGGGGGGCCTGCGGCTGGGCCTGGTGCAGCGGCTGGCTGCGGGGCGGCGCGACCGACTGCTGCAGGGGCGCCACGAGCGCCGACGAGAGCACGGCCTCCGAGGGCATCTGCATGAGCGAGACGTCGCCCCTGATGGGCGTCGTCGCCTGCGGGGCGGCGGGGGCGACGCCCGTGGCGACGAACACCGCGCGGAAGTTGGTCAGGTACAGGTGGCCCACGCGGTCGCCGGTCGTGACGTGCTTGACGCACTGCAGCAGCTCGCCCGACATGGCCTGCAGCTCCGCCCTCACCTCGCCCCTCTGCGCAAATTCTGGGAAATTGCCTGCGTTGAGAAAGAAAAAGGGGCTCTCTCCCATACCCACCCAAAATCAGAAACCGCGGAGGGGCGCCGCACGCATGCTTTAATGATGTCACCACAACGGCCGCCGTGAACATCAATGCAAAGCGGAAATGTGGTTTGCATCAGGGGGGAAAAAGTGTGCGGAGGCGCCCGCTTCGTGTGGTGTGTGCGAGCGGCGTGTGCCGTCGAAGGCATGCGGGGGGGGAAGCAAACAAGAAATGGGCCGCACCGCTCATATCCGCGAGGGCGACCTCGCAGTGCGACACCCTGCGGAGAGACACGGCCTCTGCGAGCGACACATAGCGCGCGCCGAGCTCGAGGTCGTAGAGCGACCTGACGGTGACGCGGGTCCCGCGCTGGGCCGCGCGCGCCGAGCGCGCGGGCGCCTCGACCACGAAATCCTCGCCCTGGAGAAGCAGCTGCGGGTCGCCGACGCGCATGAGCCTCTCCGCGACGGAGGCGGGCAGATCGAGAAATGACCGCGGTTGCCAGAAGAACATGAGCGCGCAATAAAGCAAACCCCCCTTGAAATGGAGAAAGAAACCAGCAGAAGAATCTCGTCCGAAAAGATTCCGCAAATCTCCTCTGGGAGATATCTGGTCTCTGTGTTTCTGAGCGCGCGCCCTGTTCCGTGGGTCAGATGGAGGAGCAGCTCAACTACTTCGGGCACGCCACGTTCCCCGGATCGCTGGCGTGCTCGCCCACGAACGTCGTCGCTGCCGTCACCGACCAGAGCGTCGGCGTTTTCGTGGGCTGCCCATCGCCCAGCCCCTCGCTCACGCGGCCTACCCGCGCAGAGCCTCGGCGCAATGAACATGTGCTCCGTCGCGCGTCCCGCGGAGCTCCGGTACGAGGTCGGGGACTCGCTGATGGCGCCAGGGCAGATCGAGAAGCAGACCGAGCTGCTGCCGCTTGTGCGGCACGCGTCGTGGTCGCAGGCGCAGCACGAGCCGAGCGGCGGCTGCCTGCTGGCCGTCGTGACGGGCGACCAGCGCGTGCACGTGTACGCCCCGCAGTCGTCGTCGCTCGGGGACGAGTGGGAGAGGGTCGCCGAGCTCTCGCAGATGCTGTACGACAAGTACCTCGCCAAGTGGTCGCCGCTGCCCAAGAGGCGCCCCGGGAGACGCGCCAAGCAGGAGGACGATGTACACAGTCTTCGCCCACCTTCTCCTCTCGGTCTTTTGAGTGGTGTCCCCTCTCATTTGTTGGTGTACTGCAGGGAATTCTGAGCGTCGAGGAGCAGCTCAAGAGGATTGCCAAGATGACGCCTCTGTGTACGTCCGAGAGCACGTGCTCAACGGGGGCCTAAATCGATTGCGCTCAGGCACCGCGTGGTCCACCCTCAAGAGCCGCAGCTTCTCGCTTGTCGTTGTCGGGACCCGGAGCAGACTGGTCGTCTTCTCCCTCGATGTCCAGCGTGCCAAGTTCTTCGGGTGGGGCAATTCCTCCACGTGCACTGGACTGACTGCGAGTGCACAGAGATTACCAGTTCCGCATGCTGAGTGTGCACAAGCCGCCGTACTATCCCGCGTGGACGCTGTCCCTCGCGTTTGCGCCTGCCTCGTGTGCGGAGGAAGAGATCCTAGCGGCAGGGTCAGGAGACGGGAGGGTCGTTCTGCTCAAGCCGAGCTTTGCTGAAGACGGCAGTGTGACGTTCGACGTCGTGCGGTCGATAGTGAGCTCTCCGACGTTCCGAGCCGCGGGGGTGATGTGCTGGCAGGGGTCTGCCCCGTCCAGGAGGCTGGCGTTCTCGCAGAACTCCTACGTGCGCGTATGGAAAGAGGACGCAGCGCAGGATGCCGAGCTGATGCGCACCGGGACCCAGAAGTCGTCGATCACGGGAATCGCCTTCACACAGGATGGCGAAACCATCTACGTGGCTTCGGCGGATGGCGGTGCGGCTCGGTCATCAATGTCACCTGTTTGCTCACCGCAGTGTAGATGTCAAGTCGTGGGAGCAGAAGGACGGCGAGGTCGTTGAGACGGTCGTTCTGCAGAACCCCGCGCAGCAGGTCCAGGGTCTGGACTGCTCTGTCCTGGGCTCCACACTGATCTACCGATCCATGTGGGTGGCCTGCTCTTGGCCTGCGTTGCTGATAGCGGCGGCGCGCTCAGGACACTGATGGGGAGGCACATCTACGACTTCAAGGATAGGATGAGGATAGAGATGGTCCCGGTCAAGCAGTACGACACCGTAGAGAGCCTGCAAGCCTTGATCGACAATTCCCTGAAGCGTACCCTCCATTTACAGTTGATTGGCACTACAGCAAATTCGCTGCAGACTCGACGGACCACGTAATCGGAGGCGAGGAGATAAAGGAAGCTCTGTGCAACTGCGGGTCCAGTGCCCAGCAGTTGATCGAGGGGCTACTGCAGCGAACATCGAAGGACGCGATGGAGGATGTGCCGCTGCCGATCCTGCTGTGGATGATGTATCTTGTCGTGTCTCAGGTGCCGCAGGGAGAGGCCCGCCCGGACGTCGTTGTCGACGTCAGGTGTCGCGTCCTGTCCCACCATTACCAGAGCGTCTTGACGTCGTTCATGTCCAGCCCCCAGGGAGAGCTCAGTGCGCCGTCGCCTCTGTTTTGAGCTTGCTCACGACTTCACAGCCGCCGAGGAGAGGGAATCGCTACTCTTCATGGCAAACTGGTGCAAGACACGGAACGATCTGGTGGCCTCTGCGGAATCCCAGGAGGTGTGTGGCAACGTTATCAGCAGCCTTGGAAGCCCTGCCGCTGCCAAATGCGCTGTATGCTCAGCCGAGCTCCCTGCGGACTTCACGGGCCAGGCGACTCTCACGTGCCCAAACGGCCACGAGAACCGTATGCTGTTTAGCTTAGTGCTTAGCCTGCTCTGACTGGTTGGTGCATACAGCGCGCTGCGCTTGCACAGGAGTCATCATCCCGCCGTCTACGGGGTCGCCGTCGCTCGAGTGCGCTGCCTGCGGAGCGTCGGCGATCAGCCGGCAGCCCGGGCGTTTCTTGTGGATCCGCGACTGGCGCTGCCCCTTGTGCAGCACCTCGTTCCTCCGCAAGTCGTTGATCAGCAACTACGCCGAGCCCGTTGTTACTCCAAAGCCCGCGGCCTCCGATGACCAGCAGGGCGCGCAATAAGGAACTTTTATGACGTTCGGAGAAATCAACAGCGCAGATTCAAACACCAAGAGGGGTTTGATATCTTCAGTGCGATTTATTGGCGCCAAAACCCACAGCCCGCCTATACGCCTTTCATCCCCGTTCGAATGTCGAGCGACGACCGTAACGCCCGCGTCGAGGCCCTGCGCGCCGCTTGGAGCAACCTGAACCAGCTCTACCGCTGGGAGCAGCACAGCGCTGTGCGCCATTGGGGGCAGCCGTCGTTGTCTCACGTTGTGCTTCTGCAGCTCCTGTCGGCCTTCAAGGGATTCCCCGCCCCCATCGACCTTCCTATCGGCGCGTCCCCTGTGACGCCGTCTCGAGCCAGCGCGGTGGACGAGACGTCGATTGCCCAAGACCGCGCCAACTCGGAGGACTCGGTGACCGAGGACGAGTACGACCACGACACCCGCAGCCAGCTGGACAGCGACACCGAAGACGAGCCAACGGACGACAGGGACAGCACCCTCTCCGTAGCCCCTGCTGGCGACGGCGTCGCACGCAGGCTGTTTGTCCAGGACGAGGAGGAGCAGACGAGCGAGGACGGCGACGAGGACACCGAAGACGACGCTGACGAGAACGCCAACCTGGCTGGCTTCGTGGTCGACGACGACGAAAGCGGAACGGACAGCGAGGGCTCCTTCACGGACGACGAGACTGACTCGGAGAGGGACTGCGAGGTTGTGGTCCAGATTCCAGCAGAGCAGAAGCCTCATCCTGTCGTTGAGGCCCCGGCAGTGCAGCGCGCCGAGTCGCCAGAGCGCCGTGTCAGCACCCCTGCAGCAAAGTCCCGAATCCCAGTGCTATCGAAGACGCCCATCGCCCAGCAGTTGCACTCGAGGCCAGCGACGAGCGTAGCCGAGGTCACCGAGCGTCTCCGCCACATGGATCTTACCCCGGCGTGTACGCCTGAATGCTGTTGTGCTCATCTCACTGCTTTTCAGCCAAGCCCAAGCCCAAGCCCAAGACGCCGTCTGCTATCCCCAAGACGCCGTCTGCTTATCCTAAGACGCCGTCTCTCGCTGCCAGGGCACCATCTGCCATTCCCAGGGCGACCACGACCCCAGCCTCGATTCGCAAGATTGGTGCGAGCCCAAAGACCGTGAACAGGGACATCAAGCCGCCAGGTTCGTTCTCCGGCGGTTCTATCCTTCTTCCTCTCCTCAGACTCCGGTTTTGCAGTTTCTCCCTCGTCTCAGGAGCGTGCGAGGCGCCTGTTCGTCAAAACTCGCGAGGAGGTGGCCGCTCGGTTGTTCGCTGAGCTCGATCGCAAGGTCTTCGACGGCAAGCTACACGAGGTGAAGCTGGAGTGGTCGAAAACCTTGAGGACCACTGCCGGGACGTACACGAACAAGGTACCATATCGTACTAGGCCGCTTGTTGACTGTGTGTGAATGCAGCCAGGCATGGGGACAATCACTCTTTCGACCAAGGTGATCGACTCTGAAGGTGAGGTCACTTTATTTCTGCCATGCTGCTGACCAACAAACGCCTCACCCAGCGCGCCTCAAGTCGACGATGCTACACGAGATGTGCCATGCAGCGGTGGCGGTGATCAACAACGAGCCGAACGCCCCGGCCCACGGGGCTCTGTTCAAGCAATGGTACCGTGGTTGGTGGGCCTTCGGTTGTCTCACTACCCGCTTTCCGTGTAGGGGGCGCCGTGTCGAGTACCACTGTCCTGGGGTCACTGTCGACACGCTCCACAACTACATCATCCACCACAAGTACATCTACAAGGTAAGCTGCGTCGGGGGCGTGTACACGACTGAGCACGTGTTTACGTCATTGCGTTCCAGTGCACGAGGTGCGGTCTGACGTACGGGAGGGAGTCCAAGTCGATCGACACCAATGTGTCCGTGTGCCGGTGCGGAGGCCGCCTGGTGCTGCAGCCGCGGCTGACGAGCGCGGGAAAGCCCGCGGAGCCCAAGGCGCCCACGGGGTTCAGCGCGTTCGTTAAGGAGAACATGGCCAAGTTCCGGAAGGACAACCCCGGAACACCTCACAAGGCGATCATGGGCAAGATGGCCGAGCTCTACAAGGCCAAGAAGACCGCGTCGGCGGTGTCCGAGAACCCCAGCTGAGCCGCCCGCTACCCCTGCGGTTTCATTTCGCAGAAGCATGAGAAAGCCGAGGCATTTGTGGGCCGGCAACCGGTATACACAATCGTGGACCGCTGAAATCTTTTTGTGAGAACATTTGAATGATTCAAAAAGAGGGATGCAAACAATTGAATTTTCTGGACAAGGATTCAAAAGGTGGTAACAACTGCAGTCTGGCCCCGTATACTCTCAACTCTCACTCATTGGACAGGGCCATCATTCTGCTCTGTAAGGGGGGGTGGTCAGTGTGAACAGAGTGGCAGGGGCACGCCGATCACCAGGCGTCCCTGTGTGGCAGGCTGCCCATGTGGCAGGCCCCACTGCCTGCCAGACTGTGCCGCACCAGACTGCACCACGCCAGACCGCGCCGTGCGCCAGACCACGCTGTGTGCCAGGCGGTCGTGCATGCCAGTCGGCCTGTGCCGCAGCGACAGTGAGTGTGCGGGAGGAGGGGACACATGGGTTTAAGGAACGCGGCTAACAACAATGGAGTGGCGTCGGTCTGAAGAAACAAATATCGGGACTTCACACAGTAGCAGTTTCTACAAAAGGCAACGTTGTTGGTGCCTACCAAGTTCGTAGGCAACCACCACAACATCAGAATAATATTGGCCCGATTCCTTTTGTCCGATTTCAACCACTGGGTCCATCGATTGAGTTTGTTTGCATTTACAACATTGCAAAAACAATCATAGGCACCCATCATTTTCCGGCCCAACATTGGACCCCACTCTCCAAAAATGTGCAAGAAGGAAATCGTAGACACAAAGAAATGTTCCTTCAATCCTTCAAATGTAATTGTGTATTCCGGTTGCGGGGTCCGTTGCCCCTATTTGTCGAATTCCCCGACATTTTGCGTCCGGAAATTATATCGCACACGTCATCTTCGTGAGGGCGCGGCCCATCCTTGAGGACAACTTCTCGCGCCTCGTACGATCTAGCACAGGCCGATCCGATGGCGGGGTACATCGACTTCGACCCCGAGCACCTCGTGATCTCGCTGAGGGCTTCGTCGACGACGTAGCCCTGGCGGCGCACGAGATGATGCACCCTCGCGGTCACGTCGGACTCGTTCTCGTACTTTGTCGACTTGAGCGGCGCGGCGCTGTCGGCGTCTCGCGAGCGGGCGGCACATCGACGTTTCGCGCGACTCCATGTGTCAAGGCTACAGTCGCGGCTGCGCGTCGGCGCAGGGGCGCGCCGCTCGAGGACCAGGCACGGGCACCACCGGCTTCCACTAGATGGAAACGCTCATGAACGAGCTCATGCTGCTCATTCGTGCGCGACCACTGCTCGTTGGGCTGGCTGCGCGGCGCCTCGACGGGGTACTTCTGCTGCACGCCGCGCGAGTGCAGGTGCACGGAGGTCCGCATGCAGCTGGCGTACTGTGCGCGCTGGACGACCCTCGCCGCTCCAAACGAGAACAAGGATAGTCAGACAAGTCTCTCCATTCGATTGGGGCACTGTCACAACGTGGTGTGGGTGTGTGCGTTCTCAAAAAAGCTGCCTTCCTGCTTGACGGGGTGGCCGGCGTTGACACGCTCCACGCTCTCGCGCAGACGGGCATCGTACTGCTCCTCGGTTTCCTCGTCCTCCTCGTCTTCCTCCACGTAGTCCTTAGCGGCTGCGCCGACGTAGAACTTGAGGGTCTTGCTCTCGGCGATGACGCGGAGCATCTCGTCCTTGCTTCGCCCTCCGGCCGCAGCGAGGTGCTCGAGCTCCTCGTCGGAGATCTCCAGCTTCTTGACCCACTCCGGCGGCTCGTACTCGCCGGTGAATTGCGGCTGCAGGGACGGTGTGATGCCCGAGTCCCCGATCCTGGTCGCGGTCCCTGCCTCTGGTGGGGATTCGGCGGACGGCCGCGGTCCGCTCTTGAGAGGGGGCGGGGTGCGCGAGGGCGCGACGAAGGGCTGTGCATGTTGCGGGAGGACACAGTTTTATTAGAAGCGAAAGCGAGCGCAGTGCGGAGTAAAGTGCCCACGCACGCGGGGATCGCTGCATGTGTCACGAGACGCGGGCTCCATAGACAGTTAGCTTCTGTATTTCCACGAATTAACCTCGTGTTTGTTGAGTTGATGACAAATATCTCGGGAATGTCGCGTCAGAGGTTGCGTCGCCCATAACAAACCTCGCCGTAAGCAATATTCTAAAGCAACCCTGCAGGCCCTTCACCGTCTCCATGGACGACCTGCGGAATGTCACGCAGGCGAGGCCGCTCAATTCCCCCATGGGGTTCATCGGTCGCATCAAGCGGATCGGCGCGCTGGACTGGCGCGCTGTCGATCCACTACGTCTCACCTTCAACGTGCACCCAAGCTTCGCGAGCACGCTGGAGGGCAGGTCAATTGCCTACGCCGAGTCTCTTATGGCGGTTCGCTTCCCGCCCATTTCGTCTTAGCCCCCACACCGCACCCCCCCCCCCCCCCCCCCCCCCCCCCCCCCCGCCCCTTGCAGTCGTGGGGATCGGAGGGCGGTGGGACCAGCGTTCGCTGCACTCCGGCTGAGGGGGACTATGACGACAACCACTCCGGCAGATTCAGCGACAGGTTTTTGCACCACAGCTCGGACGGCATCTGGGTCTACCACCGCAAGATTCCCAGCCGGACCCCAGCTGGTCGGTGCACCGGGTGCACGTTGTTCTCATCCAGGACCACCTCGACCCCCAGCACTTCATTGTGGTAAAGGCCATTGCGGTAAAGGCGTTCTACAGCCATGACCACGGCGGTTCGTTCGAAGCGTGATGAGCTAGCTGCTCATGAAAGAGAGAAGGTATCTAGAGACGTGTATTCTTGTATTTAGTCATGTCTGGGCATGCCCCAGGGCACGGGAGAGGCCGTGGGCCCTCAGGGCAAGGCCCATCTCGACCCTTCCAATTGAGCGAGTGCCAGCTGCGGTTGCAATGCTAGAGGCCGTCTCGAGAATGCCCTGCACCTCACCACACAGAACGCTCATGTTCGTTGCTCATTCACATTCAAGTATTCCCTCCCAGTATGACTCAGGTGGGCTTCCATTTTTTATCTCACGTTTGCATGCAAAGTGATGCCGAAACTGTTCACCTTCTGGAACAACGCCTCCAAGCCATGTGTATTCTGTGGCGGGAAGAAGGCCGACGTCGAGCGCAGGAAGCTGCTGGAACACCAGAACTGCACACTTTGCAATACATCACTCGAGGGATGCATGATCAATCAGCAGGGGCCAAGGACACTCGGGAACATCGCAATTGTATGTGACTGGGCCTCAAACATCATCAACCTCACAGGCCTTCTGGCTTACATCGAGTTTGTCTGGGCATGGGGCGCCTGACAGTGCCTGCCGGGCTGCTGCACCCTGGCTGGCATGCCCCTGAACCGGGAAAGGAAGACAGGGTGCCGGGGTTGTTCTGGAATGCCAGCTGGGACCATGCTGACAATAACGTTGACAGCCATGAGTCCTGGAATGTGCAGCACATGGCCCTCTGGGCCAACTTGGCAAGGGGGAGGCTGTTAATCAAAACGTTCCATGTCTACATGTACAATGCCTTTCTCAACCTCCAGCACGATTGCCTGGAACCAAGCATCATCAAGGCAGTAGCACTTCTCGAGCCATGGGAACTCCGAGATCCACACTGATGGGGTGATGTCAATCTCAGCTTTGATAGCCCAGGTGATCAGGTGGGCCTCAATCTTGAGTTCGTAGAACCTGGAGAGGAACGCCCTCCCTCCTCTCATGGCGCTTGGTCTTGATCAATGCCCAAGACCCGCAGGATGGCTTTGGATAGAGCATTTAATGTAAGGGCCTGGTTCACCCACTTGTCAGGCAGGATGGGCCGCCCATGTGCTTGCCGAGGGACTCTGCTGCCTGCACCAGCTCGTGTGGGACAGGGCCACCCAGGCACACTGATGGACAAGTCGCAAGGATGCCTTCAACATTAATGTCCCTGTCCTGCCCCTCATCGCCATGAACACAGCCTGCTCAGGCGAGTGCTGCTCAGGCAGGACTGACATGCCCACGATGGCTGAGAGCACCCCTATGGCATTGGTGTCGACACTCAGCCCAGACCTTCCACAACCCATCAGAAGACACAAAGTGCATGATGAGATCAGCTTGTCACTCTTGTCAATGATCTGCTTCATTTAATGTCACATTTGGCACACAGGTGAGGACGTACCGCTTGATGGCTTTGATGGCAGCCAGGTTCTCACCTTCATTCTCACAGTCCATTACCTCCTTCTTGAGCTGCTTGAGCAGCATGATACAGGTTGCACAGTTCAGAAGGGCAGACAGCAGGTCAGGGATGCCATCCACCTGGGATCTTGTGCAAGGCCATCACCTCTTCATCTGAGAACAGCCAAGGAGCGAGCCTGTTGCTTGAAGGGACGAGAAAGCCATGAATGTGCAGCATGTGCTTGAACTCACTGCAGAGGTCGTTGGCCTCGCAGTGCACCTGAGCGAGGGTTCTGGCATGGATAGCAAGCACAGTGTCATTGTAGCTCATGAACCTCTCTGCTCAGTCTCTGAGGTCGCCAGCAGCTCACTGCCCCACATGAACCCGTGCCTCATGGGCTGTACAAGGTACTCACAGAGCCATGCCCAAGTTGTCTCCTCGTCCTTGAGGAAGAGCTCACCCTTCTTCTTGATGTAGACTGGCATGATGGACACCAGCATTACATTGTCCATGAAGCTGCAGATGCAGTCCACCATCTGGGCAGCTGCATCACACAGTGCACCGCTGCTGCCAAGCATGATGAAGAGCTTATTGTACAACTTGGTCAAGAAGTCCACGCCAGTGATGTTCAATGGACTGTAGAACAGTGCTCAGTATATGTCCTTTCCACTCGTGGCTGGACCTGTTCTTCACGATGTTCCTGTGGTTCACAGTTGCACATATAAGCAAGGCATGGATCATGTTCCAGAACAGCGCTGTCAGCAAGCAGCTCAGGGTCCAGCAGGAGCTGCAGAACTTTGACGTTGAGGTGGTTGATGAGGTCAAGGACAACAGCAGCAAAGGTGACAACAACAACAACAACAATAGCATCACCAAGCAGGATGAGCTCGTTCTGCTTAACGAAGAGCACAATTCTGACATTGTCACAGACCTGGCAGTACCTCTTCCTGATGATGGTCTTCCAGCCCTCATTGATCTTCCTGAGGATGATCTCATCCCACAGTGAGATGTAGGCATCACTGACCACTGTGATGTTGCTGTTCATTACACAGTGGAAGAAGCCCTCAACTCACACCTGCCTGTTGCATGCCTTTTCCCACACCTGATCATGCTCACAGGCCAATGGATTATGATGGAAAATGACAGGCAGAAACAAATTCCAGTGAATACAATCCAAACCAGCATTCAAAGGAAAGCACTGGCATCAACCAGCGAAAACAAACAGATTTGGTCAGCCAACCAAAAGGCACAGTCAAAAGACAGAAAAAAAGGTTCGTTGTTGAGGGCTGGGCCAGGAGTTGGCCCGAGGTCACGAGAGTCACCAGAGGTTAGTGATGAGAAACCTGATGGGGATGACAACAGAGACCTTGTTTGAGAGCTTGGCCACGATGTCCCTGAACTGAGGAAGGACAATGGGGCAGCAGTGGACCTTGAAGAACTCGATCTTGCCCAGGGGCTGGTCAGCATGTGACTGGGGCCTGGCCCACTCGAAGGGTGACTGGCAGAGAGGACCGCCTGGTGGCTGCACGAGTGGCTTGGTCAGCACAAGGCCATTCTTGGTGTCAATGCCCCAGACCTCACAGTACTCGTAGAAGCCACAGTCGAAGTCAAAGAGGTGTGCCAGTGGGCTGACCTTGGCCACTGTGTTCCCCAGGGTGCATACAACGGTCCCCTGCTGCAGCAGTATGCCGTCCAGAACCCAGAGGCACTTACTTGATCTTCTTCTTCCCACCTTTGTCCTTAACCTTCATGTCAACCTGATGAACAGTTGTCCTGTACATGTGGGCAGCATCCCCAGCTGCCCTGTGGAAGAGTTTGTAGTCCTTGGAGCCAACAACATCCTCAACCATGGAGTGGATGAAGAGCAGCTGGAAGCACGAGGCATTGTGCAGGGCATACTGCTGCATCTTGTAGCTCGTCTGCTTGGAAATCTCAGTAACCTTGGCCTGGGCGTTCTCTGCCCTCTTCATGTCAAAGAGCAAGGCAGGCCCGATCTTCTCAACGAAGAAGGAGAGGTGCAGAAGCGAGTGCAGGTTCAGCTGGTGGTGCACCTGATGGGCAGGAATTCCCATCAAAAGGGTCAAAATCGTAACAATTGATGAATAGCACATGCCCTTAATATCAGAAGCTCTTGTACGCATTTGAAGTACGATTTCACAGAAATTTTTCAAATCAAGTGATTAGTGACAAAGGCGATATGTGCCAGCATATGTGCCGGGCTATGTGCCGGCGGCACAGCTCGGCCATCGACTATGCCGGCGGCACAGTGTATATGCCGGCATATATGCCGGCCTATGAGTCGGCATGAAGAGTTTCTGTCGTTTTGTGGTCAATGGTAATCAAGAAGACATTGAAAGCAGACACAGTGGCTTTCAATTGTAATAACCAACTGGTTTCATTGCTTTAGTCACACTCAGGGTCAGATTCATCAGAGGAGAGGGCATCATCGTCATCACTGCACTCAGCACAATCCATGAGGCAGTCCTTTGGATCAGCCATAACGTCGTTCAGGCCATTAAAGG
>CACRSC010000012.1:874902-903529 GCA_902651635.1 Mastigamoeba balamuthi
CTCTTCATGCCGACTCATAGGCCGGCATATATGCCGGCATATACACTGTGCCGCCGGCATAGTCGATGGCCGAGCTGTGCCGCCGGCACATAGCCCGGCACATATGCTGGCACATATCGCCTTTGTCACTAATCACTTGATTTGAAAAATTTCTGTGAAATCGTACTTCAAATGCGTACAAGAGCTTCTGATATTAAGGGCATGTGCTATTCATCAATTGTTACGATTTTGACCCTTTTGATGGGAATTCCTGCCCATCAGGGCTGTACATGGTACTCACAGAGCCGTGCCCAAGTTGTCTCCTCGTCCTTGAGGAAGCACTCACCCTTCTTCTTAATGTAGACTGGCATGATAAACACCAGCATTACATTGTCCATGAAGCTGCAGATGCAGTCCACCATCTGGGCAGCTGCATTACACAGTGCATCACTGCTGTCAAGCATGATGAAGAGCTTATTGTACAACTCGGTCAAGAAGTCCATGCCAGTGATGTTCATTGGACTGTAGAACAGTGCTCAGCATATGTCCTTACCACTCGTGGCTGGACCTGACCTGTTCTTCACGATGTTCCTGTGGTTCACAGTCGTGCATATGAGCGAGGCATGGATCACGTTCCAGAACAGCGCTGTCAGCAAGCAGCTCAGGGTCCAGCAGGAGCTGCAGAACTTTGACGTCAAGGTGGCTGATGAGATCAAGGACAACAGCAGCAAAGGTGATGATGACAACAACAATAGCATCATCAAGCAGGATGAGCTCGTTCTGCTTGATGAAGAGCACAATTCTGACATTGTCACAGACCTGGTAGTACCTCTTCCTGATGATGGTCTTCCAACCCTCATTAATCTTCCTGAGGACAATCTCATCTCATGGCGAGATGTAGGTAGGCATCACTGGCCACTGTGACATTGCTGTTCATTACACAGTGGAAGAAGCCCTCAACTCACACCTGCCTGATCATGCTCACAGGCCAATGGATTATGATGGAAAATGACAGGCAGAAACAAATTCCAGTGAATCAATCCAAACCAGCATTCAAAGGAAAGCACTGGCATCAACCAGTGAAAACAAACAGATTTGGTCAGCCAACGAAAAGCACAGTCGAAAGACAGAAAAAAGGTTTGTTGTTGAGGGCTGGGCCAGGAGTTGGCCAGAGGTCACGAGAGTCACCAGAGGTTAGTGATGAGAAACCTGATGGGGATGACAACAGAGACCTTGTTTGAGAGCTTGGCCACGATGTCCCTGAACTGAGGAAGGACAATAGGGTAGCAGTGGACCTTGAAGAACTTGATCTTGCCCAGGGGCTGGTCAGCATGTGACTGGGGCCTGGCCCACTCGAAGGGTGACTGGCAGAGAGAACCGCCTGGTGGCTGCATGAGTGACTTGGCTTGGTCAGCAAGAGGCCATTCTCAGTGTCAATGCCCCAGACCTCACAGTACTCATAGAAGCCACAGTCAAAGTCAAAGAGGTGTGCCAGTGAGCTGATCTTAGCCACTGTGTTCCCCAGAGTGCATACAACAGTCCTCTGCTGCAGTGGTATGCCATCCAGAACCCAGAGGCACTTGATCTTCTTCTTCTCACCTTTATCCTTAACCTTCATGTCGACCTGATGGACAGTTGTCCTGTACATGTGGGCAGCATCCCCAGCTGCCCTGTGAAAGAGCTCGTAGTCCTTGGAGCCAACATCCTCAATCATGAAGTGAATGAAGAGCAGCTGGAAGCACGAGGCATTGTGCAGGGCATACTGCTGCATCTTGTAGCTCGTCTGCTTGGAAATCTCAGTAACCTTGGCCTGGGCATTCTCTGCTCTCTTCATGTCAAAGAGCAAGGCAGGCCTGATCTTCTCGACAAAGAAGGAGAGGTGCAAAAGCAAGTGCAGGTTCAGCTGGTGGCACACCTTGCCCTGCTTGTTCTTGTAGGTCTTGAGGATGGCGGTGATGGCCTTGTGCGCCACGACTCTGAGAGCAAGCTTCGAGCCCTGGGTTTGCCTGGGAAGTAGACCATCAAGAACATCATGGCCACCAGAGTCCAGAGGTCGAGGACGGCCACAGATGTGAGTCCGTCCAGCAGGTAGGGCACGAGCAGTCCAAAGTTTCTTCCCTCACAGCCCCTTCAGTTCTTGCAGCACTTGAGGGAGGGCACCTTCAGGTCCGAGAGGAACTTATTGGCCATGGTAATCCTCTGCTCAAGTGTCTCTGTAGGAGATGGGCAAGTCCTGCAGCAGGTCCTTGACAATGTTCTTAAAGTAGAAGAGCACCAGATTAAGTGGGTCAGGTGTAATGATCTCAAACAGGTCGTCCATGCCTGGCCACGTGAAGAGCGGGTTGTACAGTGTGCAGGCATGTTGGTGGTGCTTCACCAGGATTGCCTTCTGGTCATGGGCAACATTTCTTGCCTTCACCAAGGCCTTCACGACTGGCAAGAGGGATTACAAGCTCACCAAGGAAGCTGTTCTGAAGTCATCAAGGGACACCAGGCACAAGGTGCAGCAAAAGTTGCTGTTGCCACTGGGGGTTAACTGAGGCAAAGTGCCACCGCTTCTGTGAGTTGGCGATCAGAAGGTCAAGATTTTTTTCCGAATACATCCACATGGGCTTTCTCTTCTTCTTGCAGTACACCTTGATCCCATTTGCTAGAGATGTTACCTTTGGAAGCAGAACTGTGAGCACTCCATACAGGCTATGAGGCATGTCATGCAGGTTCATGTCGCACTCCACCACGAGCATGCAGATTGGCTGCAGGTTGATACTGGACTTTTTGAAGTTAAGGAGTTTCCTCAAGATCAGGCAGTGAGAACAGCATCCTTAGGTACCCAATGAGACTGTGCACAGACTTTTCCTGGTCAGTGAAGCCCACGATCTTGCCATAGCTCTTGGCGAGGTCGTGCAGCTGAACAGACACGTGCTTCTCATCAGACTTGATCCACGACCTCCAGAAGTCATCAATTGCAGGATCACTAATGCCGTACAGCAGCTTATGCTTCAGCAACTTCTCATAGTCATGTGTGTCAATGCCAGTCTCTCTGCAGGGGAAGCTGAACTCCGTCTTTGCAGAGACTGGGAGGAGTGGTGAGGTGCTTCTCGAGAAATGGTGTGGTGACACTCTGAACAGTCTTGGCACTGGCCCTGCCATGGGCCAGAGGATTGCCCAGTAATGGGTCATCTCTATAGATGATCTTTGGCATTCCAGTTGAAGCAACCTTTGGTGTTCCAGCTGGTGTGACCTTTGACGATGTACCCAAAGCTACCTGCAGTGCTCAGGCTGAAGTAGAGCACCCATTCACACTCGTGGAGCTGCAGGATATATCAGGAATGCCTGATTTGATGTCCGAGGTCAAAATCCCAGTGAAAGGCAGGTCTGGGAGTATGTTCACGAAAGGGGGTGATGCAGGGTGCACCAGGCGGCCGGTGGCTTGTGGGGGAAACGGGTTTGGGGGGTGAGATGGTTCTGAACTGGACTGCAGCCTCCGTGTTCATCTCCGAGTCCATGCCTTACTCCTCCTTGTCCTCTGCGACCTTCGCCTTGGCAGGGGCAGCAGTGGTCTTGGCCACTTCCACAAGCACCTTTGCCTATGGAGGAGGCCGCCTGGTGCTGCAGCCGCGGCTGACGAGCGCGGGAAAGCCCGCGGAGCCCAAGGCGCCCACGGGGTTCAGCGCGTTTGTTGAGGAGAACATGACCGAGTTCCGGAAGGACAACCCCGGAACACCCCACAAGGCNATCAGTGGTGCACCTTGCCCTGCTTGTTCTTGTAGGTCTTGAGGATGGCAGTGATGGTCTTGTGCGCCACAACTCTGAGAGCAAGCTCCGAGCCCTGGGTTTGCCCTGGGAAGTAGACCATCAAGAACATCATGGCCACCAGAGTCCAGAGGTTGAGGACAGCCACAGATATGAGTCCTTCCAGCAGGTAGGGCACAAGCAGTCCAAAGTTTCTTCCCTTGCAGCCCCTTCAGTTCTGGCAGCACTTGAGGAAGGGCACCTTCAGGTCCAAGAGGAACTCGTTGGCCATGATGATCCTCTGCTCAAGTGTCTCTGTAGGAGATGGGCAAGCCCTGCAGCAGGTCCTTGATGATGTCCTTAAAGTAGAAGAGCACCAGATAAAGTGGATCAGGTGTGATGATCTCAAACAGGTCGTCCATGCCTGGTCACGTGAAGTGCAGGTTGTACAGTATGCAGGCATGTTGGTGGTGCTTTACCAGGATTGCCTTCACTACTGCCTTCTGGTCGTGGGCGACATTTCTTGCCTTCAGAACGGCTTTCTTTGTGAGCTTGTAATCCCTCTTGCCAGTCGTGAAGGCCTTGGTGAAGTCGTCGAGGGATGCCAGGCACAAGGTGCAGCAAAAGTTGCTGTTGCCACTGGGGGGGTTAACTGAGGCAATGTGCCACCGCTTCTGTGAGTTGGCAATCAGAAGGTCGAGAATTTTCATAATACACCCACATGGGATTTCTCTTCTTCTTGCAGTACACCTCGATTCCATTTGCTAGAGATGTTACCTCTGAAAGCAGAACTGTGAGCACTCCATACAGGCTATGAGGCGTATCATGCAGGTTCATGTCGCACTCCACCACGAGCATGCAGATTGGCTGCAGGTTGTGAACGGACTTTTTGAAGTTGAGGAGTTTCCTCAAGATCAGGCAGTGAGAACAGCATCCTTAGGTACCCAATGAGGCTGTGCACAGACTTCTCCTGGTCGGTGAAGCCCACGATCTTGCCATAGCTCTTGACGAGGTCATGCAGCTGAACAGACATGTGCTTCTCATCAGGCTTGACCCACGACCTCCAGAAGTCATCAATTGCAGGGTCACTAATGCCGTACAGCAGCTTATGCTTCAGCAACTTCTCATAGTCATGTGTGTCAATGCCAGTCTCTCTGCAGGGGAAGCTGAACTCCGTCTTTGCAGCCTGGAGTGTCACAGAAGAGACTGGGGGGACACTTTTTAGAGTGGTGAGGTGCTTCTTGAGAAATGGTGTGATGACACTCTGAACAGTCTTGGCACTGGCCCTGCCATGGGCCAGAGGATTGCCCAGTAATGGGTCATCTCTACAGATGATCTTTGGCATCCCAGTTGGAGCAACCTTTGGTGTCCCAGCTGGTGTGACCTTTGACGATGTACTCAAAGCTACCTGCAGTGCTTGGGCTGAAGTAGAGCACCCATTCACACTCGTGAAGCTGCAGGATAGATACATCAGGAATGCCCAATTTGATGTCTGAGGTCGAAATCCCAGTGAAAGGCAGGTCTGGGAGTATGTCCACAAAAGGGGGTGATGCAGGGTGCTGTGGCATTGCCAGATGTTTGTGTGCAATGCTTTTCTGCAGCAGTTGGTATGCAGGACAAAAACAAATCTGATGGCACAGTCACGCCCACCTGCTAACGTTTGTGGGCAGGCTGTCTCACTGGCCAGCTCTTATGCCCAATGCATCTGCCCAATCGTGTACACTATAGAGTCACTCTGGCTGGCATTCCACTCCTCAAGGACGATCTGGGCATTGTTGACAACATGGATGTGACACGAAGAGAGCGTGCTGCTCACGTGGGAGATGATCTTTTCATGCCTGATCATGCTGACACAGTGCCTGGTACACTGCCAATTCATGGAGGTAAGGCACTCAGGGCGCCTGAGGTGCTAGAGGCACAGTGATTTTCCAAGATATCATTAAGGGGAAGGAAGTGAGTAATTTGGTTTCAGGATTCAAAGACGGTTTTGCACTGTCCTTTTCTTAAATATCTCTGCAATCCTGCTTTTCAGACCCAAAAAGCCGTTATACCAACAACTGAATATGAAGAGCCAGGAGAGCCAGAACACAATCACAAGCCTTACAGAAACTGTCTCTGCACTGTGCAAGCAGCAGGGAAAGCTCTGTGTGGCCATTGTGGCACTGCAGAAAACTGTAGAGTCCTGCCGAATCAAGACCATGAAGCCACAGCTGAGGATAATGGCTTGTAAACTTGTAAGGAGTGTGCACTTCTCCCTTCCCAGAGACACTGTCTGACAAATCTGCCTTTCACTCAGCAACCATAAAGAACAAGCCGAACCTTCACCTGTGCCTTCTCAAGCACGCTGCCAAGAACAAGTCACTCCACTGCCTCACTGCCAAGGTCCTGGCCGCAGACAAGCATCCAAGCTGAAAAGAAAAGTGTGTAGTCTCTTTCTTTTCCCTGTCTTATTAAAGCTCTCACCACAGGATTTGTGATGATGCGACCTTGGGCCTGTTGTGCAAGGTCATCTTCACTGAAGAGAAGTGCAAGATTCTCATCTGCAAAGAGTTTGATGCAATTAAATAACCCTGAATCCTGTTCAAGAAGTAAAAAATGCACATATGCAGAGAACAATGTGCACGAGGTCCTGCGCAAGGTATGGAATAGCATCAAGAAATCTGCCAAGGTGGCAGAGGCAAAGGTGCTTGTGGAAGTGGCCAAGACCACTGCTGCTCCTGCCAAGGCGAAGGTCGCAGAGGACGAGGAGGAGTCAGGCATGGACTCGGAGATGGACACGGTCTGCTTTGCTGTGTAGTGAAAGGCACTCTATCACCATCTGCTACATGGTATAGCAGAAGGTATCTGTGTAGCAGCACATAGCAGAGGTTCTGCTACACACCACTACAGCATGCAGTCCACTGGCTTTATAGCAGAAGGCACTAGCCCATCTTTGTGTCATTGTGCAGTGCACAAGGTGTGGTCTGACGTACAGGAGGGAGTCCAAGTCGATCGACACCAATGTGTCCGTGTGCTGGTGCGGAGGCCGCCTGGTGCTGCAGCCGCGGCTGACGAGCGCGGGAAAGCCCGCGGAGCCCAAGGCGCCCACGGGGTTCAGCGCGTTTGTTGAGGAGAACATGGCCGAGTTCCGGAAGGACAACCCCGGAACACCCCACAAGGATCATGGGCAAGATGGCCGAGCTATACAAGGCCAAGAAGACCGCGTCGGCGGTGCCCGAGAACCCCAGCTGAGCCACCCGCTACCCCCTGCGGTTTCATTTCGCAGAAGCACGAGAAAGCCGAGGCAATTGTGGGCCCGGGGGTCCGTTGCCCATATTTGTCGAATTCCCACGAAGATACTTCGTCGTTCAATGAATCTGACTACAATAAAAAAGTCCGCCAACCCCCCGCGTCGGCGCACCGTTTCGCCGGGCGGCCTCCAATCTCCGAAACCCACCCGCACCCGCGAACCCGCACCTCTTGTCCCCCGTGGCAGCCCAGCAATGGCCGAAGAGGGACTGTGCGCCGCCGCCCGCCGTGATTTCCTCTGCCGAAAAAATAGACTCGGTTGAAAAGCCCGAGGCCGAGGGGGAGGGCTGCCCTCTCCTCCCCCGCTTCTCCGCGCGCAAACAAGCGCCCGGCGTCTGCAGCGGCCCCGACTAACGGCCGTGCCCCGCAGCGTGTTCAAGCTGCTCGTCATAGGCAACGCGTCTGTGGGGAAGACGAGCGTGCTGCTGCGCTTCACTGTGCGTACTGGCCGACCTCAGTCCTCTCTCTCCCTCCCCTCAGAGGCCCACACACCCCTTCCTCCTCCTCGCCGCCAAAAACTCACCGCGGGCGCTCGCACCCAGGACAACACGTACGAGCCGCAGACCACTGCAGACTTTGAATACGTGCGACGCACGCGCGCGCCTCCCCGCCTCCCAGCGCGCCGGCGGTCTGACGTGGCCGTGCGTGTTTCTTTTTCGTCCAGAAAACCCGCGTGGTTGACCACCGGGGCAAGCGCGTCAAGCTCGTCATTGTGCGGCTCTCCCCTCCCCCGCCCCCCGCCCTCCGCTGTCGCTCACTCGCTGCTGCTGCTGCTGCGCAGTGGGACACGGCAGGCCAGGAGCGCTTCCGCGTCCTGACGAGCGGGTTCTACCGTGGCGCCCAGGGCGTGCTGGTGTGCTACGATGTGTCGAACCCCGTGAGCATCGCAATCGCACACACGCAGCGCCCGGATGAGAGCACCACTGCGGCGGACGAGGGGGGGAGGGCACTGACCGGCTGGGCGATGCGCAGACTTCGTTCTCGGAGGTCGCCCTGTGGCTGTCGGAGCTGAAGAGGTACGCGCAGAACCCGCTGCGCGTGCTGGTGGCGACCAAGTGCGACCTGGCCGAGCGTGCGGTGGATCCCGCGCAAGCAAAGGAGTTCGCGCAGGCCAACGGCATGCTGTTCTTCGAGACGAGCGCCAAGGAAGGCACCAACATCAACGAGGTGCGCGGTGTGGCGCTGATCTGGGCGGGGGCTGGGCCGCACTCACTGACCGCCCTGCGCGCGCAGTGCTTCATGAAGCTGCTCGAGGACATATTCAACAAGCAGATGGGGGTCGAGGACAACAGGAAGAAGAAGCAAGACAAGAAATCCAAGTGCATTCTGCTGTAGCATCAACGACGCCAGACACCCCCCTCCCACACGCATTCCCCCCATCCCCCAGCCCGCCCTCCTCCTCCCGGGGAGGAGGGGGGGAGCAAACTCCCAACACCACGCGGCGTTCTTTGAATTCGCACGCCCTCCTTCTTCTCGTGATTCCATTACTTGGTTGGCGTACCCGCCCGTCCGCAGTCCAGCACGAGGGACGAGGGCAACAGGGCACAGCAGGCACTCTTTTTGCAGCACGCCTCACGGGCTCCCGCGCGCGGGCGGTGGGAGTCCTGAGAGCGCCGGGGTGCAAGTGAAGGTGTTCCACCATGTCACGGAGCCCACCGCGGTGGGCGAAAACACCCTGTTAGAGAGATACTCCTCTTTTTTTACGTGTACCGTTTGTCGGGGCGTGATGTCACGGGCGAATCAACGAAGCAGAAGACCGGTATCCGGCTTTGAACCCCCAAAACCGTCTCGCCGAATCGCTGCGGCCGTGCTGCGGGCGAGCTGCGAACCGGAGGCGTGCCGACCCATCTAGCCGTGGCCCGCCCAGTCCTCCCCCCTCGCTTCCGTCAGCCCGAAGTTTGCAAGATCTCCACCCGCACACGCACATCCCCCGTTCGATTGGAAAAAAAGGACTTCTTTTCTCCAACACGGCATCCCGGGCGCCCCCTGCCCGCTCGCTCTCCCTCCCGACGCAGCAGTCGAGCGCCCCCCCTCAATGGCGGAGGAGTCAGAGAGGAGGGCGGCGGCGGCAGATCGCGCGATCTCGCACTCGCGGACGCCGCTGTTCAAGCTCACGGTCAATATCCTCGGCACGTACCGGCACATCAACGACGTTCGGGACACTCCCCCGCCTCTGGCGCGCGCCCAGGCAGCGCAGGGAGGCTCACGCGCGCGCGCGCGCACCGCGCAGGTGTACTTCAAGGCGCGAGAAGCGGTGAAAGCGGCGCCCGCGGCGGCGGCAGCGTCGCAGGGCGCGGGCAGCGGGCGCCCGGCGAACGAGGCGGCGGCAACCAGCAGCGCCCAGGCCCCGGATGGCCAGGAGCCCTACGACGACAAGAACGCGGACTACATCGTGCGGGTGGGCGAGGTCTACGGCGCGAGGTACGAGGCGCGGGCGCTGCTGGGGCGCGGGAGCTTCGGGCAGGTCGTGCGGGCGTGGGACCGCGTGGACAAGGAGGAGGTCGCCATCAAGATCATCAAGAACAAGCTGCCCTTCTACAAGCAGGCCTGCATCGAGGTCCAGCTGCTCCGCCACCTCAACCGCAACGACCCAAACGACTCGCACAAGATCGGTACGCGCTGCGCCCCGCCCTCCCCGCCAGCCCCCGGCCCCGCGCCCGCCCCTACCCTCCCCCGCCATGCCAAACGTGGCCACAGACGTGCACATATCGGGGGTTTCCCGGGCTCTGCTGTTTTCGCGGAGCCGTCGCGCTGCTCCGCGGGCGCGAGCGCTGGCGGTGGGCGAGGCCTGGCACGTCCAGTGCACTTGACCGTGGCGGGCGGCCTTCTTTTCGCTCTGCGGGATCCGTGCAGAATGCCCCTTTTCCCCTCTGGGCGCTTCAAATAATGCCATTGATGTTTCATTTCCGGATCTTACGCGCACGCCCGAGATTCCCGGATCTACTGTTTGCGCATGTGGCGATTTCCGGAACTAATTGGCGCGCGCGCGGGGGCGTAGTGCGAATGAAGGAGTACTTCAAGCACATGAACCACCTCTGCATCGTCTTCGAGATGATGTCGTACAACCTCTACGAGCTGCTCAACATCACGCAGTTCAACGGCATCTCGCTGCCCCTCGTGCGCAAGTTCGCGCAGCAGATCCTGACGGCCCTCGCGTTCCTGTCCTCGAGCCACGTCAACGTCATCCACTGCGACCTCAAGCCGGAGAACATCCTCCTCAAGAACCCCAAGCGCTCGGCCATCAAAATAATCGACTTCGGCAGCTCGTGCCTCTCCGGAGAGACGGTGCACACGCTGCCCCAATGGGATTCTGGATCTCGCAAGATTCATTGAGAGGGAATTCCTCGCTGATATCTTTACGTTCACAGATGTACAAGTACATTCAGAGCAGGTACTACCGATCGCCGGAGATTCTGCTCGGGTTGCCGTACAGCTTCCCGATCGACATGTGGAGCCTCGGGTGCATCCTCGTGGAGATGCACGTCGGGGATCCCTTGTTCAACGGGCGCAACGAAGTGGACCAAATCGTGCGATTCCGTATCCCGAAAGTTGGGATCAATCAGGATACCGATATCTTACCCGCACTTCCGGGGCAGATGAAGATCGCGGGGCTTCTCGGGCTGCCGCCAAAGCACATGATAGACGCCAGTGCCAAGGTCAGGAAGCTCTTCATGAAGGGCCCGGACGGCAACTACCAGTTTGTACAGGTCCGCCCGCGGGCAGGCGGGAAGGGAATCTTGGGGAATCTGGGAGAATCTTGGCTGATCCCGCCACCAGACACTGCAGGAGAAGATGTCGTTCCGGTCACTCGGCGAGGTCATTGGCGTCGAGACGTTCGGGCCCAAGGGCCGCCGACGAGGAGAGCCCGGACACTCGGCGCAGGACTACCGCAAGGTAGCGAAACCCCCCGTTCCCGGACTGCCCGGTTCGCATACAACGAATCTGACCAACCCACAGTTCAAGGACCTGGTGGAGAGGATGCTGGTGTACGATCCGTCCCGGCGGATAACCCCTCTTGCGGCTCTTGCGCACCCGTTTTTCCGACCAGAGGACCAGCCGATTGCCGTTCCGCCTGGGCTAAGTTCGAACCCTCCTCTCCGTCCACAAAACCTCGCGTCGGGGCCAGCACCAACAGCGCCCGCAGGCCTGCACGGTCCCTCGGCGCCCGGGGAGCCCGCGGCCTCGCAGACAACGACCGTCGCCCCGTCGTCGCTGTCGTCGTCGTCGCTCTCCGACGACAAGCACTCGCGTAAGTCCTCAGAGGACGCACAGCAGCCGCAGCAACAACAGCAACAACAACAGAAGCAGCTGCTGCCGCAGCAGCAGCCGGCGGCGTGCACCCCGCGGCAGGGAACGGGGAGTGGAGGGCCGGCGCCGGGCCAGGCGGCGATCGTGGCCTCCCAGACGGTCTTCTCGCCGTCGCCGGTCGTCCCGCGACACGCGGTGCTGATACAGCAGGCGCAGGCCCAGGGCCAGGCCCAGTCGGACCTGCAGGCGCACCACCACCACCACCACCATGGGGGCACGCGACCTGCGGACTCTGGCGGGGCCGGGGGAGTGTCTGCTGCACAGGCGAGCGCGTCTGTGCAGGCGTCGACGGCGAGCACGGATCTCCGCCGCAGCGGGGACCGCAGGCTATCATTTTGACAACTGGTCTCTCTCGCGTTGGCCGAGAGGGCGCGCTCCTGAACAGAGTCCACACACCACCCCACCTTTCCACAAACGCGTAACCTTTTTCTCTTTGTGTTTTCGCGGCGTCGGACTCGAGCGATTTTGTCTGCGCCCTGCGGACAGAAGCACTGCGTGCCGTGTGGCGCAGCGACGTGGATACAGGGCGGCTTGCGTGCGCCCAGAATCAGAGGGGCGTATGCGGTCCTCTGGAGGAACGCTTCAGCAGAGGCTCGTTGACAGTCAGCAGTTCCTCTCTGCAGCAGCCGCACGACGAGAGGACGTCCTGGGGCGCGTTGGACGTGAACATGAACACCAGCATCTGCAGGAACCCAGCGGCGGGCACCACGGCAGAGGCCAGCACGCTCGTCCAGTGCCTGTCCCCGCCCATCGCCGCCTCCACAAGCCGTGCGAACGTTGTGGGCGTCCACGTGGCCACGAGCACAAGCGGGTACATCCAGATCTGCTTGAGCATCCTCGTGACCCTCGCGAGCTGCGGCCTGGTCGCCGAGGGGGCAAGGCCCGGGGGGTACTCGAGCCTCTCGGTCGTCTCCGCCCTCCTCCTGCGCAGCAGCACGTACGCGACGGCGTACAGCAGCATGATGGAGAGGATCACGATCCAATTGAAGGCGTAGGGGAGCAGCCTGGCCCAGCGCGGGTGCGGGCCAATGTGGCACCAGCCCGTCCGCAGCCTCACGTACCCGGCGCCCCCCACGTGGCAGAGGGGCATGAGCGCGAGCAGGCACGCGATGCCAAGCGCGGCGACGTGCCAAGCGAGCTCCCAGCGGGGCCCCGGCAGGCGCGACGGCCCCGTGTGCTCGCGCCGCAGCAGCAGCACCAGCGAGACCGCTATGAAGAGCACCCACATGTTCGTCACGATGCTCGCAGTGGACATCACGAACCCTGCTCCCCTCCCACGAGTCAGCCAGAGGCGGGGTGAAGGAGGAGGAGGAGGCGACAGGGCGTGCGCCGTTGTGTCAGCAGCACCTGAGGCCTCGCAGAGGGACGGGGAGTCGGCCATGGCGTCCCAGCAGAAGAAGCACACCACCTGCGAGAGGGCCAGTCAGTACCCGGCCTGCGTCCCAAGCGGCTGCTGTACGATCATCAGGTCCACTGCACGGAGGGGGGGAGGAGGCGTCTGCGTCAGCGGCAGCGGGAGGGCGGGCGGAGGGGGGGTGCGCGGTACCGACGGCCTCGGAGAGGCACGAGAAGAAGACGGCGCGCCAGCAGAGGAGGCGCATGCGCCCTGTCGCGAGTATCAGCGCCACCACGAGCGTGGCGCCCGCCAGCGAGGCGAGCGAGACGCCCACCGACGTCGCGCGGTTGACCCACGGGGCGACCGCGCCGTCGTCGCTGCTCATCTCCCCCTGGCCCGCTGCGCGTGGTGGCACAGGCAAGGGAAGCGGGGCTCAAGAATTGTCCCGACCGAGAGAGATTCGCCCTCCCGGAAATGGGGATAGAAGTATCTGGCCGAATCTTCTGCCCTGGGGCCCGCGCGTCACCAATTGTCCCGATGAAGTAGTTGCTTGCCTTACACTGCAAATCTTGGGGGAAGAGTCTCAACCTATCTCGCGCCTCTCTCCTCCAAGTGTAGTCGTGTCTCAGGTGGACACGGGCGGTTCGTGCGTGCGTGGTGTGTGTGTTGCGCAAAATGGCGAGGGGTGCTGCACAGTCCGGGGGGTCCCTGGCGGTCAGAAGGGCGAGGCACTGGACACCTCGCGGGTCTTCTTGGCCAGGTGGTCGTAGTTGACCCAGAAGAACTCGTCGCGCCCTTTGGGCGTCGTCGGCGACTTGGGCGACCTCGGGGAGTGTCTCGGCGAGGCCTTGAGCGTCAGCCCCGACTCCACCAGCGCCAGCTCGGGGACGGGAAACGCCTTCTGTCTCGCTGTCAAGTAGCAAGGAGAATTCGGACATTCAAACATTAGGGAGTGAATTGAATCAATCGATTGTAGGACCGGCGGGAAATGTGCGGACTACCTTCGAAGAAAGAAGTGTCGTCGGCGCATGTGAGGACTGGGGAGAAGGGCGGCTGCTGGAACCGCAGGGTCTCCCAGTTGGTGTCCTTGAAGAACGGGTGGCTCCTGACCTCGCGGGCGCCGCCGTGGCCCAGCCTGAGGTCCGGGTTGGGGTTCAGCAGCGCCCTGATCAGTGACGACGCGTCCGCGGACACCTCCTCGGGCATCTCCAGCCCTGATGTGCAGTCGCCGTGAAGTCAGGGCTGCCTCCCAGGGAGGGCCAATGCCGTACTGTGGCTGACGATGTTGTCGAAGATCGCCTGCGGTGTCTCGGCGGAGAACGGGGGCACTCCGACGATAAACTCGTATAGAATGCAACCCAGTGCCCACCAGTCGACCTCCTTCCCGTGCGCTCTGTGCTTCAGCACCTCTGGAGCCTGTGTGCGTGGGAGAACAGAGAGAGATAGATAGAGTGGTGGGTGAGTAGCCTCGACCAGCGGGGGGTTGGGCTGTGATGGTAGCTAACGATGTAGTCCGGGGTCCCGAGGCAGCCCGTGCCCATAGTGAGGTTCGTCAGCGTCAGAGACCCCTTGGTGATCAGCGGGACCATCGTCGGCGTCGTCGACCCCTTGGGCGTCTTGGCCCTGCAGCACTGCATCACCGAGGCCGGGGCGGAGTCCCCGCATGGGTGTACAGCAGCGAACCCGGTCGCGAACGTCCCTGCAGACTCTGAAACCGCAGCAGAGCAGCGTCAGCAGTGCCTCTACAGACCCATCCCCCCTCCCCCCGGGGCGCACTCGTCTCGAGCCCTTTCTTGGAGAGGCCAAAGTCGGTGAGCTTGATGTGGCCGTTGCAGTCGATGAGCATGTTGTCGGGCTTGAGGTCCCTATGGATGACCCCGACAGAGTGCAGGTACTGCAGGGCCAGCACGGTCTCGGCGACGTACATGCGGGCCATGGGCTCGTCCATCGCGCCGAGGTTCTGCAGCAGCGAGAAGCAGTCGCCGCCCGGCATGTACTCCATGACGATGAACACGTGGTCGCGGTTGGCGAAGCAGTAGTACATGTTGACCACGAACGGGTTCTCGGTCTGCATCAGGATCTCGCGCTCGATGTGCAGGCTCCGCAGCTTGTTCTTGGCATTCAGCGTCAGCTTGTTCAGCACCTGCGTGCGTCGTTGGCCTCAGTCGGCCAGTGCATGCGTGCCAAGGGCGGGGGGGGGTGCTGGCCAGTCGGACCTTGATCGCAAAAATGTCACCTGTCTGTATCTTCCTCGCTATGTACACGCTCCTGGATGTCGCCAGATTCAGTCATTTGAAACAGTTGAATAGTGCACCCGCAGGCCCCCTTGGTCAGGGGCTTGATGAACTCAAAGTCCTCGAGAGACAGCCCTGGTTGGAGCTGTGGGGAGAGAGGGAGGGGTCGTCAGGATGGAGGGTGAGCTCCTCTGCAGTGCGCACGTCTCTGTACGACAGGGACCTCGTGATGCCGTGAGGCTCTTCGGGGTTGGCCGAGCGTCGTGGTGAGGTCTTCGGGGAGTCGGGGCACAGGTTCAGCGGCGGGACAGCCGACATTGTCCTGCGTCGCAGCTGGGGGGCTGGCGAGACCACCGTGGCGTACTCCTCCATGTCCTTCATGCCGTCGATCTTGGTCAGCGCCGACGACTTGTCCAGCAGCTATGTGACGTGGCGTTGGGTATCGAGAAACCGCGCGGGCTGCTGGGAGGCGCACCAGAAGGTAGACCTCGATCATCGCCTCCTTGCGGTCGTCCGCCACGCCCTGCGACGCATGCCGCAGCTCCTCCCTGAGCTCCATCACCTGCTCGATCGTCTCTGTGTCCCTCGCCCTGCGGCCCCCGGGGAGGGAGACTTGAGTGACGTAACGCAGGCATTTCTCGGCGCGCTCGAGCGCACCGTCTGCAGAATGATGCCAGCTGGGGGTCGGTCTCTTTCGCGCTCTGCTCGATCCGCCCGAACCTCTCGTGCAGCGCGTACACCTTGAGCTGCATCTTGTTGACCTGCGCGCAGCTCCTGGGGGCCGCCCATGCCCATATTGAGCAACCGCGGGAAATTTGCTCCCGACGGCCGGGGGGGGGCGGGCTGGCTCACGTGGTGTGCTTCTCTATCTGGTCCCGCGGGAACGGGCGCTCGCACACGCGGCACACTATGGGCGACGCCAGCGAGTGCGGCGCGCTGTGCGGCGAGAGCGACGGCGAGCCCGAGCTCGGCGGGCCACCCTGCGGGGAGTGGTGGCTGCTGCTCGCGGGCGACGGCGTCCGGGACAGGCCCCACCCGAAGGGAACGCCCCCGACCGCTGCCGCGCCGCCACTGCCCCACTGGGACTGCCCAAAAGACCTCTGGGGGAGGCGGCGTCGTCGACGCGAGCGGATCGCGTGTCAGCGTACCCCAAGGAAGGCGTCGGAATGTGGAGAGAACCGTGGAAACGCGTACGGTTGTATGAGGGAGGCGGACAGATGAGGGAGGGGACGTGAGCTCCGAGCCGGAACCCGAGTGCTCACGCCTGAGCGGTCGTGCATCCGGGTCGCCGTCGGGCAGAGTATCCATGAGTTGAGATGGGGGACCACGTTAATAATGGTACCCAATAGTGGTGTGCAGATCCAAATCGGGCAACAGCCGCGACCGAAAAGAACTAACGCAAAAAGGACTCCCGAGCGGGGAATTGAACCCCGATCAGCCATGTGACAGACGGCTATACTAAACCGTTATACTACTCGGGAAGCTTTCAGTTCCTGATGTTGAGGATACGTGAGCTGGAGCTCAACGACACCGCATGTTTGCTCAGTCCAATCCAACGATGTTTGCATCCTGCGGCCACTCCGCCGAGTATTTGAAAAGTACCTCCCAAACTCCACCCGGCCCTATAGCATTGCTCCAGAGTACCACGCTTCCCTCTGTGATGTTTACCGTCCCAGTTCCCTAATTTGTTTGTGTGAGACTTGCCAAACCGTGGGAGAACTGTAACCTTCTTTGGATCCGGCGAGATAAGCTTTATCTTGATCTTCTCGTCGGACGACCTTGGCAGTGTGTCGCTCACCACGACGTTGATGCTCTGTTGCTTTGTGTTTCTGATTGTTGTTAGTTGCTCTACAGTCAGCATCTCGGTCTTGGTCATCAGCCCCTGTTTGGACGACAACTTCTTTGGCTGCTCGACGGAAACCTTCACTGCTGCGTCGACCCCCAGGAACATCTCGAACTTCTCGTGCGCGTTCACAAACTAAGTGATACCGTTAGGGGCTGTTTACTCGGCCGATATGTGAACCTTGAGGTCGTGAGTAAATGAAAAGCAGCCATCGTAGTACACGAGGGCGGGGGCATGCAGAAGCGGGAAGTCCGATACGTTTGTTGCCCAGCATCTGAGAAACGCAGATGCCTGTACCCGTGGGTTCACAACGTACGAAAACGCCACAGGTAACGTCAGCATGGCGATCAGCACCTGAGAGATACATATCAGAGGACAGCAGCCACCTTTGGTGTGAACCTTGTGCGGTTTGCCGTCGGACAGAAGAGTCGCTTTGCGTTGGACGTTGAACGTAGCAAACGATGAGTCACCACCACTCTTCACTGTGCTCGTCAGCACTTTGATCGCGGGCTCAGACGTGTTATGCGCCGATGCGAGGGATTCGGTTCGGATTGTCCGAACACCCGTTCCGCTTTCGCTGCTCTCGCTGCTGCACGAGCAGCTGCCACTCCCGCTCGCACTCCCACTTGCACTGTAGCTTGTGTCGCTGCACTCGGTGCTGGTAGCGGTATCCGTCTGCCTGACGGATAGGATCTTAGTTGGCAGCTCGGGCAGCAAGCCTGAGAACGGATCCTGCGTGTTGAGGGACAGCGACACAGCGACCCAGTCGTCCCCTGTCTGTTGTTGGATGACCCCTTGGTGTTGTCGTGAGGAAACTAATGGTATTTGGCATTGTGCACCATAGTAGTGGAGCTCGAGCGAGTCCTTCGTTGAAAACAGCTGAATGTCGTACGAAGGGCTCCACGATACATCAGGAACTCTGTAAGTAACCTTTGCTCGGACCTGCGCGTATGATCGAATAAGAACCACGTCTTTGCCCTTGCTCGCACGGTTCCTGGTGCGTAGACCGCGAGTGTGATAACTGCGGACCTCACGACCTGCGAGGCAGGGGGTGCAAGTTGCTGTCTGCATTCTGTGAAAGAAATAAGCAGTGTCTGAACCCTTTGGCGCCTACCGTCTGCCCTCCTGAGGAGGGGAACGCGCTTCTCCTCGAAATCAGCGACTAGCTTGTCTCGCAGCTCTGCAAAGGCGCAGAGTGCGTCCGCGGACTTGGCGATTTGCTCTACCGGGTGCTGCTGCTTTTGGGTGCCAGCGGAAGCCTCTTTCGAACACCTGCCGCGGATCTCGGACTCCACCGCGGCTGTCCAGATGTCTACGATGGCCTTTTGATGCTGCGGCTGCGGTGGGAATGTGCTGATTTGTGGGTGCGCACGTCAAGAGTGTCCAGTTCGGCCGTCGTCTCGAGCAACTGGTTCGTGATCCTTTGACTCTCGGCAGTGCTGAGTTCCACCCCGACAGTCTGTGTCTTCTCCGAGTAGGTCACGTCCAAGACCGCCGAGTTTGGTGAGCACGACGATGCTCTCAGTTCGTTCCTGGTAGTCGACGTCTCAGTTGGGACGCAGGAGATGAACACGCTGTACCTCTCGACGTTCGGAGGAAGCCCGTTGATGGACACCTCGTACGTGCCCACGGCAGCGTCGGTCAGAGTGAGGCACCTTGTGACTTCGGCACTGTGCGGAGACACGACGACGGATTCTGTGGGGCACGAGGACGCGTGCAGAGAGAGGGGTGGCATCGGAGGGGGCGTGTTGCGCATCATCACGCCGCCACTGCCGTGCGACGTGGGCACCAGCGGGCTGCTCCTCATTAGGGACGTCCTCAACCCGGAGGACCGCAATCCCAGCATGTTGGTGAACGACCGTGCCGGCGACTCTCCCATCTGGAATCGCCTGGGTTAGTCATGGATTGCAACCCCGATTGAATCAGGAATTCGATTTGGTGAATCTTCAAAGTAGCTCTTGCGTGCCGTCCTCGGGGATACCAGCGGCGGGCGAGGAGATACCGACTGCTGGACCGGTGCTCCTGGGGCCGCAACGGGCAGAGCATCCCCTGCGCTCCCGGGCAGACTTGCCTCGGAGGGCTTCGGCTCGCTCCCCTTCTTCTTGGAGAAGACTGCGGTGCCTAGTGAGTCCTCGCGTGTTGGCACTGGCGCTCACAGAAGTGCTTCTTCTTCTCTTTGGGCTTCCGCTCCTTGTCGTGCTTGGCCTTGGTTGGAGTAGGCTGCAATCCCCGTATGTGTGAACGTGGAGGTGTGCCCGTTGTACGTACCGCCTTGTCTGTCTTCTCGGCCATCGGGCAGCAGAAACACACAGAGGTTAATTTCGAATTGTGATCTCGGGAGAGAGATCCGTGGAGATCAACAACACTGAGAGGGAAAGCACGTTGGGGCGCTGATATACGCGCCCTGTACGCTCGGTCTGAATGCTGTCTGTCAAGGTCGTGGCTGGGTTTGATTTATGGGAATATCACATTGTCGAGATTCTTCGACGTTGTTTTGCCCACGACGATGGCGGCGGTTCCTGTCCTCATTGACTTCGCGTCCTGTCCAAGCCGCGCCGTTGTGGTGTGTCCGCCTGTTTCCTGCTTCCCCCCTTGCTCCGCCTCAGGTCTCTGAACCGGAACAGCTCTACGACGACAGGGCCGAGGTCACACGCATCGTGAAGGCGACCGTCCCGTCGAGTGAGTATCTCGGTCCGCGACCCAAATTCCCACGCCTGCCGCACCCCGCCAGATGAGTCCGAGATCGTGCTGCGGAACGTGCCCGTGGCTGTCGTCCAGGACAGCGCCAGGGTGTCGGGCGGCGTTGGGCGGGTCACACTTCTCGAGGTGTGCACCGCCGTCGCAGTGCTCGCGTGATGACAAGTACGCAGGTTGTCGACGAGGTGCACGAGGAGCGCAGGGCTGTCGACGAGGCTGTTGCCAAGCAGCTGCGTGCTCAGGAAGTCTCGCTCTCCGATGAAGCTGGCCGACTGGAGCGCCAGCAGAAAAGAGCCGAGGTGAGCGGGTGAACATTCATTCGACTCTCGAAGACCCACGATCTCGTTGAGGCAACGCTGGAGATTCTGTCGAGGAACGCGAAGGAACTCGCGAGGTGCGCCGCTACATCAGCAACCTTCGATGCGCAGTCGATCGCCGCGTTCGGTGAGTTCGCCTCGACCCACGGAAAGAAATACATGGAGCAGGCGAAGAGCATCTGCCAGCTGGCACAGTCGCTCAGAGTCGCCCGAGCCAAGCTCTCTGATCTTCGATCCGAGCTTGCAAAGGTACAGTCCGCGATGCCTCACGCGGCTGAGCGTCGCTTGCGCATTGCTGTTGCTGCTCAAGACGTGCCGTGTGACGTATGATAATGACACACCCTGGGGGAATGCTCTGACAGCGGTCTGCAGGTGACGTTCTCTGTGACGTATGTAATCGCCAACTGTGGGTGGTCGGCGGTCTACGATGTCAGATACCACTCGGAGAGCTCGCTGGAGCTGACGTACTACGCGTCAGTCCTCCAGGACACCGGCGAGACCTGGGAGGACGTCTCCATCACCCTCTCGAGTTCCAAGCCTTCCAGCTGTATGACTGTCACTCACGACATACTCTCAGCAGTTGATAAACAGCGAGAGCGGTGCCTCCCGAGCTGAGGGCGCCCACTCTGTCTTTGGAGACGATTGGCGGGTGCTCGGCCAAGGCAGGCGGTGGGAGTTCAATTGCCAATGTGCTCGCGACGCAGGACCCCGAGTGCGTGCTCTCCGCGGGGATCGCGGTGCCGCATAAAGCGACCCTGCTCTCCAGCAAGAAGCCCCGCCGGATTACTGTGCTGGCTGCGATGCTGCCCTGCACTCTGTTCTACCGTGTGATGCCTGCAGTCTCGCCGCACGCATTCCTCGAAGCCCAGACGCTGAACTCGACCGATGTCGTGCTCCCGGCGGGCCCGTGCGTGGTGTTCTTCGAGACGAGCTTCGTTTCCGCGTCAACCCTGTCGGCGGTGGCACCCCAGGAGGAGTTCAGCGTGCTGCTCGGCACCGATCCCGGCGTCCACGTGTTGTACAACCCCAAGCCGCCGCAGAAGTCCGCGTCCGGGCTGCTCAGGAAGTCGTCGACAATGAGCTACGAGTTCAGGACGTTTGTTCAGAACAGCAAAACGGTTCCGGTGCGGTTCGCTTTCGGCATCGCCTTCGTGGGTCGCTCTCAAGGCCACTCCCGCAGATCTCTGTCGAGATGCAGCAGCAACTGCCGCTGTCGACGGACAAGAGGGTCGAGGTGTCGCTCAGGCAGCCCGCGATGAAGGGCGAGTCCGTGCTGACGGTCGACGAAAACACCGCCGTGTCCCTGCTGCCCAACAACAACCTCTGCTGGATGTGGCTCAACGTGCCCGCGGGCGGTGAGGTGCGCGCCGACCTCGCGTACACGGTGACGTGGCCCTCCGACGTCGTGGTTGATGGCCTGTGAGCGCAGTCCGAACAACGGGGTTTTTTCGCGGGTTGGATCGCCGAGGATATTTCCGATTTGCGTCATTGGTGACATCAGGATAGAGATATTTCGCTGAGGCTCTGCCGCGCGCACACATGTCGGACGGGTTCTTCCTCGACTCGAGCTCCAAGCGCGCCCAGAAGCTCCGGAAGCGCGCGGATGACGACGCGGATGGCGGCGACGCCGTTCGTGCGAAGAAGGCGAAGGCCCCCGCGCAGAAGCGTGCGCGCAAGGCCAGGGAGGAGGAGGAGGACGGGACCGACGACATCGACCCCACGTCCCGCCTCGACGGCGTGACCGGTGGCCCGACCGGTACGGCAAAGCCGCGCAGCTTACCCGCGCCGCCCTGCGTGCGTTTGGGGCTGTGCTGACTTGATGACGCGCGCGCTCAGAGGAGACCGCGGACGAGAAGCGCGTGAGGCTGGCCAAACAGTACCTCGAGCGCGTGCGCGACGAGGCAGGGTCCGAGGCCAGCGACGAGGAGATCGAGGGCATCCTGCAGAAGAATGCAGTGCGCAACAGGGCCGCCGTGTGAGGCGAAGTGGGACGCTGACAGTCTTCCCTGCGCCACTGCTGTCAGGTCGAGGAGTCTGGGAGGGCGAGGATCATGCTGGCCGGCAAGCTCAAGACTGTCGACCAGTCCAGGTTCGTCCGCGGCACGCGGGCACACAAGCTGAGCGCCACCTGCGTCGCCGTCTCTGAGGACGGGCGCGTCGCGTTCTCGGGCTCCAAGGACGGGACCGTCTGCAAGTGTGAGTGGTTTGGTTGCTGTCGCCCTGCGTGCCCTGACTCTGCGGCTCTACGTGAACAGGGGACCCCGAGACTGGCAAGTGCCTTGCGGTGTACGCAGCGGGCGAGAGGTTCAACACCAAGGGCCAGAAGCACAAGTCCCAGGTGCTCGCCATCTCCCTCAGCTCGGACGGCAAGCTCCTGGTCTCGGGAGGTACGGTTCCTTGCTGCTGGCATCGGTGGTGTGCGGTAGTAACAGCATGTTCTCAGGCGAGGATCGTGCGGTGCACGTGTGGGACGTCACGGCCGATAAGAAGGTCGACCAGATGGCCGGCCACCGCGACACTGTCACGGTTCGTGGTCTTGCCGCCGTCACTCCGCTGAATGCCTCGTCGTGTGCAGGCGCTGGCGTTCCGACAGGACTCGCACCAGTTCTACTCGGGCTCGATGGACCGTACGGTCAAGGTGTGGAACGCCGACTCCATGTCCTACGTCGAGACCCTGTGAGCTTCGTCATCCTCGCACAAGATTCGCCTGTGCAGCTCTGACACCCCCGTGTGCAGGTTCGGTCACCAGTCGCCTGTGATGGCGCTCGACGCGCTGCTGAGGGAGCGCGCTCTGTCGTGCGGCGCCGACAACACGCTGCGCGTGTGGAAGCTCATCGAGGAGACCCAGCTCGTGTTCCGGGGCCACACCGCCTCCATCGACTGCGCGACCCTCGTCAACGAGGCCCTCTTCCTTGCCGGCTCGCAGGACGGGTACTCGATCACATTGTTTTTTTTTGTGTGTTTTGCTGGCTTCCGTTCCACTTCTTTTCAGTTTGTTGGGACGTGCTTTCTGAACTGCTTTTACTGTGCTACAGGGCGATAACAGCGTGGTCTCCTTCGAAGAAGAAGGCGGCGTGCACCCACGCGAGCGCGCATGGCGGTCAGTGGATCTCGTCCCTGTCTGCGTGCCGCAGGTCTGACCTCGCAGCTTCGGGCTCGTGCGACGGCTTCATCCGCCTGTGGAACGTGCGCTACGGCACGTGCCTCCGGCCAGGTGACTCGGCCATGGGCCTGAGCGAGATTGACCAGATTCCCATGGTGAAACCCCCCCTTTTTTTCTCCCCCTTCCATATTTTCCCCCGCATTTGTTCACCCCGCATTGCGTATGTTGTGTTTTGCAGGAGGGCTATGTCAATGGAATGGCATTCGCGCAGAGGGGGCGCCTTCTCGTCGCGGGAGTCGGCCAGGAGCACCGTCTGGGGCGCTGGCAGCGTATCACGAGCGCGCGCAACGGGGTGGTGTTTGTCCCCCTCGAGTACGACGACTGAGACGGGCGGCGCCGGCACAGCAGCCGAGACGAGAGCCACGCTTGAGTTGTCGCTTTCTGCAGCTGCAGGCGCGACGGAACGCAACAATGATAGCCCCCCCGCACGTGTCTACAAGCACCAGAGTTGCAAGTCGTCGGCGCGACCCCCCAATTTGCACATTCACCAAAGGGGCTCAGCGGTGTGGTGTTGTGGTGTGTTGTTGATATCAATTATCGGTATCAAGAGGCAAAAATAGATGCAGCCTCGAGAAATCGGCGAGAAGAAAGAAAACGTCATTCTGAGACGCGCCCTGACTGATACCCACACCCCCGCACCCGCCTGGATAGACGACGGAAAATCTAACGTATCGCCCCAGAGTTTAACCGCCTGCTTCTCGAGGGACACAAACACAGTGTTCTCTGAGTAACACCAGAGAGAAAAAGGAGGATGTTCACTCGTGCAGGACTCGTTGCGGTGGCTCTCGCAGTCGCCGCGAGCGCCATCCCCGTCTCGGTCATGCTGCCGCTCGACGTCGTCGGCAACGACGGCAACCTGAAGAACCCCGAGCAGCTGCGCAACGACCTCATCAGGCTCAAGAGCACCGGTGGGCATCCCAAACAGCCCCCTCTCTCCTCTCCCCTCTGTCTGCGTCATTTTTCCTCTCTGACTGAGCGCAACCCTCCCCAGGCATCAACGGTGTCATGACCGACGTCTGGTGGGGCCTCGTTGAGACCGCCCCCCGCGTGTACAACTGGAGGCCGTACGACGAGCTCGCCTCGATCGTTGACAGCCTCGGCCTCAAGCTGTGAGTGCTCCCCCCAATTTGCCACCCACACCCCCCAGTGCTGACTGGTGCACCACAGCGAGGTCGTGATGTCGTTCCACCAGTGCGGAGGCAACGTCGGCGACACGTGCGACATCAAGCTGCCCCAGTGGGTCCGCGACGCGGGCGCGCAGGCGTTCTACACCGACCGCGAGGGCCACGTCGACTACGAGTACGTCTCGCTGAGCGCCGACCACCGCGCGCTCTTTGGCGGCCGCACTGCCATCGACCTGTACCACGACTACATGGCCTCGTTCGCCGAGCACTTCAAGGACCTCCTGGGCTCCACCATCGACGAGGTCCAGGTCGGCACCGGCCCCTGCGGCGAGACCCGCTACCCCGCCTACCAGATGGACCGCTGGAGCTACTGCGGTAAACGCGCTCCCCCAGGGCCTCCCACCCCCCGCTTGCTTTGCCCGATTCAGATCTCTGAACTCTACCCGCGTGCTCCCCCCCGCAGGCATCGGCGAGTTCCAGTGCTACGACGCCAACATGATGACCGACCTCAAGGCCGCCGCGACCGCCTACGGGCGCCCCGAGTGGGGAGCCAGCGGCCCCGGGAACGCCGGCGGCTACAACTCGAAGCCCCCGTCGTCGACCGACTTCTTCCGCGAGGGCGGCAGCGACAACTTCCAGTCCGAGTACGGCCGCTTCTTCCAGAAGTGGTACTCGCAGGTCCTCCTCGACCACTCGTCCGACGTGCTCGCCGAGGCCCAGAAGATCTTCGCGCCCTTCGGCGTCGCGCTGGCGACCAAGATCTCGGGCATCCACTGGTGGTACAACGACGCCTCGCACGCGGCCGAGATGACCAGCGGCTACTACAACTCCAACGGCAACGACGCGTACCTGCAGATCGCGCAGATGCTCGCCAAGCACAACGTCTCGTTCGACTTCACCTGCCTCGAGATGACCGACAGCCAGAACGACTGCGCCTCGCTGCCCCAGTCCCTCGTCGCCCAGGCCTTCACCGCGGCCAGGAACGCCGGCATCGCCTACCACGGCGAGAACGCTGTACGCGATTCCCGACTTCGCTCCTCCCCTCGCCTCAGTGCAAGTGTTCAATTACTAACGGCAACGCGGCCGCTGCAGCTCGAGCTCTGCAACCCCAACTGCTGGGAGGGCGGCTTCAACCAGATCTACCAGGTCTCGACCAAGTACGGCCGCACGGCGAGCTTCACCTACCTGAGGATGACTCGCAACCTCGTCGACAACGACAACAACCTCAACATCTTCCGCAACTTCGTCAACAACATGGCCAAGGCTTAAGCGCTGCCCCTGCAAGAGGAATGATGCACAACACGTACATATGAGCACCAGCCCGCTGGTGGGCGACGGCGGGACACAACCTCCCGCGTCGTCTGCCGCCTTTTAAAAACCAAAACAAAGCCCTTCAAAACAGATAAGAAAAGCACAGACCTTCAATCTCGAAATCTGCCCCGTCTCTGCCGCCAAGAAATTGCCCCAGGGCAAGCTAGGGACCCCGTAGCACTGGTCCGTGCCCGCGGCTGCTCGCGGAACATCAACCGGCTGCGCCGGTACGAAGGTGCACTCTTTTTGAATCACAGTGACGTGGCCATATCTTCCCCTCCGTCACTCCCGCTCTCGCCCCGGACACTAACACACGCACACAAGCACACACCTCCAGGCCTCCCCCCCCTTGCAACGCCACACCCCCCGGGGGCAGTGCCCGAACACATGGAGGGCTCCACCGCAGATGACCTCTCGGCAGCGCAGCACTCTGTCTGCGCCTCCCAGCGCGTCCCCGAGCCCGAGCCCGACAACGCGGCCCTCGAGGACGCCATCGCAGCCCTCGGCGAGATGCGCGCCCAGGCCCGCGTCACCAGTTACGCCCCTCACCCCCCCTCCCACCCCCACGAACCGTCGCGGTGGGCGTCTGACACCTGCGCTGGGCCCCCCCACCCAGAGATCGCGCCCGGCAGCGGCAAGAAGGGGCTGAGCCGCAGCGAGCCCAGCAGCCCGGTGCTCGCAGCCTCCAAGGCGGGCGCGCAGCACCTCGCGTGGTCGCTGCGCAGGCCCCGGACGACCGACGACCTCCTCGTCTCGCCGTCGCGCCACCGGGCGTCGCTGCCGCTGCACCCGTGGTCGCTGCGCAGGCTCAAGAAGCGCGGGTCCCCGTTTGCAGAGGGCGCGCCGTCGGGGGCGTCGTCGTCGTCGTCGCCGTCGAAGCGCAGCCGGGCGTCGGGGGCGGCGGAGTACGGGAGGCCGTACGTGCACAGGCGCGAGGACAACGAGGTGAGGCAGCAGAAGGACCTGGTGGACGCGGTGCAGGCGGCGGCGCAGGCGATCTCGACGTCGGACGTGCTGCTCTACGCGACGGGCGCGGGCGACAGCGCCAACAGCGGCCTCAAGGTCTACAACGAGGTCAGCGACATCCCCGCCTACACGCGCGCGGGGCTGGCCTACAGGGACATCTGCAACCCGCGCTGGGTCCACGACGACCCGGAGCTGTTCTACGGCTTCTGGGGCCACTGCTTCAACCTCTACCGCGACACGCGCCCGCACGCGGGCAACGACATCGTGTGCTCGTGGCGCGACAGGAGGTTCGGGGAGGACCCCGAGTTCGCGAGGAGGTGGGCCGAGGCCGCCGGGCAGGGCGCGCGTGTGGGGACGGCGAGGTTCTTCTGCCTGACCTCCAACGTCGACAGGCACTCGCTCGCCAGCGGCGTCGCCAGGGGCACCGGCGAGCTGCGCGAGATCCACGGCAGCCTCGAGAGGTGGCAGTGCGCCGCGCCGGGCGAGTGCAGGAGGCCCGGCGCGACGTGGCCCGCGCCCAAGGGATTCCGTTTTAACGTCGACGAGGAGACGATGCGGGCGCCCGAGGGCTGGCCGCTCCAGACCGCGGCCGAGGAGACGTTCGGGTGGGAGACCAACTGGCCGAGGTGCCCCCACTGCCTCGGCCCCGCCAGGCCCGCCGTGCTCATGTTCGACGACTTTGATTGGATCGATCCCGTCGGTGCGTTCGCTCTCTTGGCACCAACGCCCCTCCTCTTTTCCCCCCTGTCACTCAGCATGCAGCCCTCGCGCAGACGCAGAGAACAAGACGTGCTACAAGGGCTGGAGGGAGGCCGTTCGCACGCACCTGAAGCTGCACCCCACGTCGCGCGTGGTGATCATCGAGATCGGGTGCGGCACGAGGGTGCAGACGATCCGCATGATGACCGAGGAGCTGCTCGAGAAGACGGCCGCTGGCCGCTGCTCTCTGGTGCGCATCAACCCCGACCCCAGCGACTGCAAGTACAGGGGGTTCAACATGGGCAACGTGCACCTCATACGGGCCGACGGCCTGTGGACCCTGCGAGCCATCGACGAGCTGATGAGGAGCGCTCAGCCTCAAGCACAGTGACGCACCGTGACGGCCACTGTGCTCTGTACTTAGAGACGTGATCACAGAAAACACGAGGTTATCTTTGCGACCACGAAAAATACTGCCGGAAACGGCAGTACGCAAGTGCGGTGCCGACAGAACACATCTCGAATTCGATTCGAGCGTGGCCTCATTCGGCGTTTCTCTCTCCATTTTCTTCGCGCAAACACGCCCAACCAGACTGCCAGCGTGCGGGGCGCGCTCCAGGGAGCATCGGGCCGACCAGATCTTGGTGCTTTGCATCTGACGTTGCTGGTGGGCAAGGAATTCCGTTAGAAAATTCAGGCCTTTCCCTGGTGGAGGCAAATAAACACACACCCCACGCACCGCACGCCCTCATTGACATTGGCTCCCTCGTAGGCCACCATAAGCCCCACAGCGCCGCCCGCGACACTCGGGGTGCCTCGCTGCCACCTCCCGCACCGCGGTCCCGCTCCCAGGACATGCCGTCTGCCGTCGTCGTCTCTGTCCGCCGGCCTTTTCCTTTTTCGCTTTTTGCTGCTGACCTGTGCGGGGGCGGCGGCCCGTGCGCACTTTCCCCGCAGGTGCGCCACTCGTCGCGGGCAAAGCCCGTCGAGCTCCCCGTCACGCACACGACGACTGTCGACAGGCTCAAGCGCTCCGCGGTCGCCGCCCTGCTGCCCCCGGGCGCCTCTGCGCTAAACTACGTGCTGCGCGTCGATGACGTGGCGTCGGCGCGCGTCCTCGACGTGGAGTTCGCGCGCGTGCTCGAGTGCATCGCCCGCGGCGAGTCGCTCGTGCTCGTCGAGCAGGCGCCGGAGTGCTCCACGTCATCGTCCTCGATAGGTGACGTCATCACGCGACGCCCGCGCCCCGCGCGCGTGGGCGGTGTGCTCAAGTGCAAGTCGCTGCGCGAGTCGATGTCGAGCGACGTGGGCGCGGAGAAGAGGGCCGCCGAGGAGAACCAGAACCGGCAGCGGCTGGGCGAGTCGCGGCGCAGCCTGGACGGCCTCGAGGCCGCTGTCGACGACGCGGGCGGCGAGGAGGGGTGGTACCCGCTGTACTTCCCGCAGCCCGAGACGCCCAAGATGCACACGCTGCTGCAGCTCGACGACTTTGACGTCTCGGCGCCGTCGGCGGCGGAGGAGGACGTCTACCAGGACACGCCGATGCCGTACACGCACGCTGCGGCCCAGCAGCAGCAGCGCGAGGTCGAGGAGGAGCAGCGTGCGCCACCACGGAGGGGGGGGGGGGGGG
>CACRSC010000012.1:903535-1044943 GCA_902651635.1 Mastigamoeba balamuthi
GGGGGGGGGGCGTGCAGAGTCAACTGATTTCGCACTGACGGGAGGGCCACGCGCAGAGACGCCGCAGTCCGAGGGCTCGTGGAACACCGCCGAGTGCACGACCTCGGTGTCGCCGGCGCCGATAGGGTCCGCCTCCAACGACCCCTCGCGCACGGGGTCGCTCGAGGAGCTCGTGCAGATCGCCGACGAGGCGCGCAACCACCTCGCCGCGCACGGCGCCGACGACGGCGTCGACGAGCTGCTGCTGCAGACCGTCGGGACCGACGACGAGGAGCACCCGGGGTCGGCGACGCCCCTGTGGCTGCAGATCGGGCGCCTGAGAGTCGTCGACGACCCCACCGACGCCTCTGCGATGCACGACGACGCGGGGGTGCCGGCACTAAAAGACCGCGCGGCCGGAGACCCGGGCTTCTGGGTCAACGGCCTCGACTTTGCCAACGAGGAGCAGCCCGCTTTTGCTGTCTGATGAAAAGTAGGGGAACGCAGCAGTGCACGGACATTACCTTGTGGCCCACACCCACGCACGCCACACACGCATACACCCGCACCCACACAGTGCGCCCGCGCGGAGAGCAAGCCCGCGCGGGTATCAGAGGTGGTGCCCGCCACCCCGCTTATTGTTGGCCCGCGCATCAATTTCTCTCTGTTTTTTCCAATCCAGCACACACTCACCCAAATATCCAACCACTATCCACATATTTTTTCAAATATTTCAAAAAAGTCTTTACTGTAAAGATTGATTGACTTTTTGGCGCCAAACGCAACAAAATAGAAAGAAAGGGTAGCCGCACAGACAGGATGGACTCGGACACAGAGCTGCCTCCCGCCACGCCGATGCACCCGCGCAAGCGCGTGCGTGCGCTGTCGCCGTCGCAGCCCGGCGCCCCCGCGGCCCCCGCGGCCACCGGGGCCCCGGAGCCCCCCGAGAAGCCGAGCGAGGGGGACATGATGCTCAAGACGCTGGGCTTCTCGACGTTCCTGCCGCTGCGCTCGAGCAAGGCGCCCACGCTGCCCGAGGAGTTCCGCTTCGCCACCAGCAGGCGCGCCGCGCTGCGCGCAGAGGTCGCGACGGCGGCCCCGCGCCGCAGCCCGTTTGTCTCGGGCGCCCAGTTTGCAGCCAACTTCCAGAGGAAGACCCCCGTCCGCTTCCACACAAAGAGCCGCCGCCCTGTGAGTGTGCCCCCAACCCCTCCTTGCTGGGCCTGCCCCCCTGCCCGCTGCCCGCTGGACAGCGGCCTTTGCCTGCTTTGGCGCCACTTTTTTTGTTTACCGGAGCGCTCGCACAGGGGGACAAGCCCAAGGTGGTCAGGTTCCAGCTCAAGCTGACGCAGCCCGTGTCGCCCAAGTTCACCAAGCGCCACCGCGCCACGCAGTGAGCCCATCCCCCCCGATCCCGCACCACGCCAACCGTCGGCGCGAATTCCTTATTTCTTTTGTTTTGCTGGTGTCTGTAGGGTGGAGAGCACAGAGCAGAAGAGCCTCGCAGAGACCACGCGCCAGTTCAAGGCGAACCCCGTCAACGAGAGGGCGCTGAGAGGCGAGGGGGCCCTGTTCAAGACGACCCTGTTCCGCAAGACCGTGGCGCCCAAGCCGCGCCCTGACCGCACGACCAGAGCCCCGTTCTCCTTCCAGGTGAGAAGCGCAGACATAGCACTGACCACACACAGCGGTGAGCCTCTAGACTGACCCACGGCCTCTGCCCAAGGCCCCGCCCGCGTCCTTCGAGGAGCTGAGAAAGAAGAAGTACGAGCACCCCAAGGAGAGCGCCGCGGGCCACGAGAGCGTGTACGTGTTCAAGGCCGGCAAGCAGAGCAGCAAGCACGACAAGGAGAACGCGCCCGAGAACAAGGCCAGTGCCCAGGCCCCAGCCCCGGCCCCGGCCCAGGGCGAGGAGAAGAAGCTGAGCGAGGAGAAGCAGGCCGAGATCAAGGCGAGGCGCAAGGTCGTTGCCAAGAGGCACCGGACGCAGCCCAAGCCGTTCGGGCTGGCCACCGAGGCCAGGGGCGAGCTGCACCACGAGGAGTGGCAGCAGAAGCTCGAGCAGGAGCGCAGGGAGGAGGAGCAGAGGCGCAAGTTCGTCGCCCACGCGCCGCCCGCGTTCGCGGCGCCGCAGGGGCAGCCGCACCACGACCCGCTCAAGCTCACCGTGCCGCACCCCTTCCACCTCGAGTCGGAGACGCGCTCGGTCGCGCGCACGCAGCACCTCAGGGACGCGGCCCCGGGCGAGGAGAACGCGTACCGCTTCAAGTGCGCGATTTCCCCCGCAGTCAATTGAACCCGTCTCTCAACCGTCGGGCATTTTTTAACTCGGCGGGAAAAACACGCAGGGCGCAGCCGTATGTCAAGTACCCCGAGCCGAAGCTGGCGAGGTCGATGAGGCCTCTGACGCGGGTGGACAACGTGGTGCTGGCGAGCGACAGGCGGGCGGCGCAGAGGGCCGAGTTTGAGGAGCAGAAGCGGCTCAAGGAGAGGCTCGCGGCGCAGCGCAACGCCGAGCGGCTCGCGGAGCTGCAGGAGATGGAGCGCAGGGAGATTGCGGAGATGAGGAGGAGGATGGTGCCCAAGGCCACGCCGATCATGCCCGACTCGATCGTCGAGATCAAGCCGGCGAACAAGTTCACGGTGCCGCAGAGCCCGCGCCTGCTGACCAAGGCCAGGGCCCAGGGCATGGCCAAGACGCTCAGGATTCTCTGAAGGGCACGCACTCTACGGCCGTGCCGTCCCCTCCTCCCCCCTTCCCCCCCGGCGGTAGTTAGCAGGTTTAGCAGGTGAACAAGTGTTGTTTATGACTGTCCCGACTGATTTCTGGTTCGCTCGAGAGATTTCGTCGCCGGCGTGATATCGCCGCCACGTGGCAGCCGGGATCTGAGATCTCAACGTCACAAAACCAAGAAACACGCCAGCAAACATGTCGCTGTCGACGGCGTACTTCGCGGCGCTTCCCTGTCGCAGGTCGTTCTTCCGTGGGCTTGGCCCCCTCATCCCGGACCTCCTCGACGACGCCCCGTCGTGGACGCAGCTCCAGATGCCCGACCGCCGCCGCTGCCTGAGCCGCGAGACCGACACCGAGTTTGTCGTGAGAGTCGACCTGCCGGGCTTCCGCAAGGCCGACGTCTCGGTCGAGGCGTCGCCCTCGGAGTGCCTCCTCACTGTGACGGCGTCCTCTCCGCGCGAGGGCCCCGACTCGGGGCGCGCCAAGGCCCCGGAGGGGCAGGAGGGGGCCACGGAGGGGCAGGAGGGGGCCACGGAGGGGCAGGAGGGGGCCACGGAGAAGGCCGGGCAGGTCGAGCAGGGCGCGCGCAGCGAGCAGAGGGTGCAGCTCGTCAGGAGGTTCGCGCTGCCCGCCAATGTGGCCGACGTGGCGAGCGCCAGGGCCAGGCTCGAGGACGGCGTGCTGACGCTCACGGTGCCCAAGGTCAAGTCCGCCACCCCCGTCAAGATCCCCGTGCTCAGCGACTAGCCGGCGCAGCCCCTCACCCGGCCGACCCACCGCTGAGCGCGGCGGCGGCTTTCGTTATTCTCGCCCGTTCGCGAAACATTGCAACGAGGAAATGCTCTCGCCTATTTCGGGGGGAATTGTTGTCGGTTCTCGTATTAAACAGGTGTGGCCAGCTGGTAGGGATGCGGGTGGTCGGATGTATGAAAAAGTGGGTTGTGGGCGGTGTGCTAGCGAAGGGGGAGTGGTTTAATAAAGATAAAGCCGGCGTCGGTGCGAGTGAGGCAGCAGGCCTCACTGCACGGAAACTCGCTTCGAGTCGCTGTTGGCGCTGCTGCCGCTGGTGGCGCCGGGAGTGCCCGGGGCTGCGGGCACAGGCCTGCGCGTGAGCGACGCCTTGAGGGCGTCCATCTCGACAGTGACGGCCGCCATCTGCGCGTAGTCGGCGCTCTGCTTCTGGGTGCTCTGCAGCGCCTCCTGCAGCGCCACGTAGTAGTCGACCACGCGCCTGAGGACGCGCTCGAACACGCCGAACACGTCCACGCCGCACTGGCCCGAGAGCCGGTGGACCGTCTCGCTCACCCAGCGCGACCCCTCGGCCTGGCTGCGGAGCTCGCGGCACAGGGCCGAGAACCCCGTGTACGCTGCGAGCCCCGGCAGGGCCCGCGCGAAGACGTCGCTGACCGTGTCGTGGGCCTGCCACTCGGCGAGCCTGCCCTCGAGCTGCGCGAACAGCTCCAGGTGCATCGTCAGCGCCCGCTCGACAAAGCCGCCGACAGAGACGAGCAGGTCGAGGAACGCCTGCGGCATCTCGTCCGAGATGGACGAGAGCGCGGCCTCGAGGAACTTGGACGAGGCGACGAGCGCGGCGACGTGGTCGCGCTCCGACTGCACGAGGCCCTGCAGCACGCGCAGCCGCCGCTCGCTGAACGCCTGCGACTGGAACGCGAGGAACTGGTGCGAGACCTCGAGCGGGTCCATGGCGACGGTGCGCCTGAACGCGCTCTGTATGAGCCTGCTGTGCGCGGCGTCGACGCGGGCCTCGAGCTCGCGCAGGTCGTCCTCGGAGCACGAGCCGCTCAGCGAGCCCTCGGGCCCCAGCAGGCGGAACGGCACCCAGCCCTGCAGCAGCCCGTCCTTGTCCAGCGCCGACGTGTCGAGGCGCAGCTGCGACTTGAAGACGTACTTGCCGCTGAGCGCCGTCTCGCTGCTCGTCACGACGACGACGTCGCTGAACAGCCACGCGCGCACGCGGCCGCGCGGGCTCAGCTCGACGGGGAACTCGCGCACGAACACGCGCTCGGGGTTGGACAGCAGGTCGCCGCGGTACTTCTTCCAGCGCCTGCGCACGTCCGCCAGCCGCGTCTGGTTGTCCACGTCGCGCTTGCGCTCGTTGATGTAGTCCGCCAGCTCCTTGATCTTGGCCAGCGAGTCCGCGAGCGGCTGCGTGTCCGGGTGGCCCTGCGGCGTCGCCCCGATCATCTCCTTGAGCAGCAGCACGTCTACAGTGGTGGGTCCCCACAGCAGCAGCCCCGGGCTCAGTCAGCGAACATTGAGAGTGAGAGAGAGAGGAGAGAGTGTGAGTGAGAGAGTGAGTGGGAGTGAGAGCGAGAGCGAGAGTTTGATTGTGTGTGTGTGTGTGAGCGAGAGCGAGAGTTTGATTGTGAGAGAGAGAGAGAGAGAGTGTGTGTGTGTGTGTGTGTGTGTGTGTGTGTGCGAGAGCGAGAGTTTGATTGGGGGAGTGAGCGAGCGAGAGCGAGAGTGTGAGAGAGCGGGAGAGCAGCAGCGCACATCGCGGGATGCGCTGGACAGGCACGATCAAGAAGCTCTCGCACGACATGCCCCTGGCCTCTTCCGAGTAGTCCACCCGCTGGGGGGCGGCAGCAGCAATGGGCGCACCGTCAGCAACGAGAAGCGGCCTGAAGCAACAGCGGAACAGCGGGCACGTACGTCGAAAAACGCGCGGAACTCGGCGTTTGTCTGCTTCAGAGTCGCCAGCAGCTGCATGGCACGCTCGACTGCAGGGGGGTGGATGAGAGGGCGGCGAGGGGCCACTGCCACAGCGCACAGTTGTTGATGTAGTAGCGGTAGAGCTTCATCCACTTGCAGGTGCCGTAGAAGAGGTCGCCGATGACAGAGTCGGGGCCCCACGCCCCCACGCGGTCCTCGAACCCCGCGAGCAGCTTCGAGTGCAGCTGGTGCAGCATCCGCACGTTGGAGAAGAGCACCGCCAGGTCCTCGTCCGACACGCCGCTGATCTTCCGCACAGGCTCCATGTACTCCTGGCAACAGGGGGAAACGAGTCCGAATTCAATACGATTGATTCGCAGTTCGGAATCTAAACGGCGGGGAAGCAAGGGGGCCGGGGTACCCGCATGATCAGCGCGAGCTGGCCGACGTACGCCTGCTCGGTGGACAGGATCTCCGCAGCGATCTTGGCCCTGCGGTGTATGTTCTTGGCTGCCGCTGCTGCAGGCGGCGGGGGCAGCGGCCTGGCGGGCCTGGGCGGTCGCAGGTCGCTCTCGAGGAGCCCCAGCCCGCTCGTGGAGTGCGCCCTGAGCGTCACGTACCTCCACTCGCGCCGCCCGCCGCTGCGCGTGGACACCGGCCTGTCCGCCCTGCTGTTGCCTGCGTGATTCTGGTAATTCTCGGGAACCACAGAGTTCCCGGAATTCCTCTCTGCTGTCTCGCAGGCCGGCGACGGCGCGCTGCCCGGCAACCCCGGCGACCCCGGCGACGGCGACGGCGGCAGGCGCAGCGCGGCTATCGAAGAGGACGGGCGCGGCGGCAGCGGAGGCGGCGGGGGCGACCGCGGGGGCTGGCCCGGGACCTTCTTCACAGGCGCCGAGCAGTGCTTGTCGCCGAACGATGACGTGGCGCAGACTGACCCAGCGCCGCCGCGCCACGTCCTGCAGCTGCCGGGGGTGGTGGCGCTTGCGCGGGGCGATCTCGGCGAGTACGCGGGCGGGACCGACGGCGAGCGCGAGGGCTTGGCGGGCGCTGATGACGTGGCGTGGGGCTGGGGCGACGGCGGCGCCGGTGTGGGCGAGGCGAGCGAGAGCGACGGGCCCAGCGGGGAGGCGGCGCGGGCGCTGGGGGGCCACGGAGGAAGCGACGGGGGGCGCGGAGAGGAAGACGATGACGAATACATCTCGTAGGTCCGCGGGGAGGGGGGTGCGGGCGGCGGCAGGCACCCTCAGCCGGTAGGATCGAACGGCGGTTGAACACTGGCTATAAGCGGAAGCACGATCAGGGACGATTTTTGTGCAGAAGAATCGCCATCTGCCTGCAAGTTAAGTTCTCGTTCTCGGAGAAGCAAGAAAGAGGGACAGGGGAACACAGCCGCCTGGGAAAAAGTCGGACCCGCCAGGGCTCGAACCTGGAATCCCTTGATCCGTAGTCAAGTGCGTTTCCATTGCGCCACGAGCCCGATTCACATTTCTTTATTTTTGTGCCCGCAAGTCCTGAGAGCAGACATTCGACTCACCTTTGTATTCGAGTTTTACTTGAACGTGGGGTCGGTCCCTTCCAGATCAAGTCCTGAAAGCCTCATCACGAAGCTAATGGATGATGACAGTCTATAATACACCGCACAAAACCCCTCCGCCTTAAACTCAGGGGGGCAAATTATCGCACTCGCCGTTTTGATTCCTGTTGTGCGTACCTTTGGGGAATTGTCCAAGTCCAACACTTAAAACAACGCAGAGAAGCACCAGCATACATCACCTGATAAAATAACAGTTCCCAAGACAAACTGAACACGCTCTGAAGCGGAAAAACTCAAAGTGTCCTGTTGGTATCAGATGGGAGAGAAATATAAACCAGCAGGTCGGACGCGCGAAACTAGCCGCTCAGTGCGAGGCGAGCTTCGAGAGCTCCCTGTTGATGTGGATGCCCTGCATGCGCTTGGGGTTCTTGGGCGACAGGGTGCCGTAGTACGAGTCGAGGAGCAGGTTCTTGATCTCCGAGACGAGCGGGTAGCGGGGGTTGGTGCCGGTGCACTGGTCGTCGAAGGCCAGCAGGGCAACCTCGTCGACCTTGGCGAGGAACTCGGACTCGGGGATCCCGTAGTCCTGGATCGACAGAGGCAGGTTCGTCTTCATCTTGAGGTCCTCGATCGCGTCGATGAGGGCCATGACCTTGCCGTTGTCGTCGAGGTTGGCGCCGAGGTGCAGCATGTGCGCGACCTGGGCGTAGCGCTCCTTGGCCTGCGGGTACTGGTACTGGGGGAACGGCACGAACTTGCTGGGGGCGTCCGAGCTGTTGTAGTAGATGACGTACGGCAGGACGAGGGCGTTGGCAGTGCCGTGGGGGATGTGGAACGTGCTGCCGAGCTTGTGCGCGCAGCTGTGGGCGAGGCCGAGGAACGAGTTGGCGAAGGCGATGCCGGCGAGCGTCGCGGCGTAGTGGACACCCTCGCGGGCCTCCTGGTCCTTGCCGCCGTTGACGTAGCTGCGCTCGAGGTACTTGAAGATCATGTCGGCGGCCTGCAGGCAGTAGCCGGCCGTGAACGGAGTCGAGAAGGTGCTCGTGAACGCCTCGAGCGCGTGGGTGAGGACGTCCAGACCGCACGACGCGACCAGGCCGCGGGGGACCGACAGAGTCAGCTCGGGGTCGGCGATGGCGATGTCGGGGACGAGGACGTAGTCGGTGATCGGGTACTTGATGCCCTCCTGCTTGTTGGTGATGACCGAGAACGGGGTCACCTCCGAGCCAGTGCCCGAGGTCGTCGGGATGCAGACCAGCTGGCACTTCTTGGCCGTGGGCTTGGGCAGCGAGCAGATGCGCTTGCGGATGTCCATGAAGCGCGCGCAGAGCTGGTCGATCTTGTTCTCGTACTCGGGGAACTCGTAGAAGAGCCACATCATCTTGGCCGCGTCCATGGGCGAGCCGCCGCCGATCGCGATGATCACGTCGGGCTTGAACAGCCTGATGCGCTCGAGGCCCTTGCGGACCGTGTCGAAGCTCGGGTCGGGCTCGACGTCGTAGAAGGTCTCGCAGAGCACGCCGACAGTGTTGAGCGAGTCGGTGATCTTCTTGGCGAAGCCGAGGTTGAACAGCGGGACGTCAGTGACGACGAGCGCGCGCTTCTTGTTGCGCAGCTCGCTGGTCAGCGCCGTGTGCATGCAGCCGAACTTGAAGTAGACGCGAGGGGGCAGCTGCATCCACAGCATGTTCTCGCGGCGCTCGGCGACGCTCTTGAAGTTGAGCAGGTGCTTGGGGCCGATGTTCTCCGAGACCGAGTTGCTGCCCCAGCTGCCGCAGCCGAGGGTCAGGGCGGGCGCCATGACGAAGTTGTAGATGTCGCCGATGCCACCGTGGGCCGACGGGCAGTTGCAGACGATGCGGCTGCAGGGCATGCGCGCGCTGAGGTAGTGGATGCGGTCGGTGTTCTGGGGGTGCGTGAACAGGCTGCTCGTGTGGCCACGGCCGAACTGCACGGCGCGGAACGCCAGGTCGACGCCGGCCTCGAACGAGGGGACCTTGAACATGCCCAGGGTCGGGCACAGCTTCTCGAGCGACCACGGCTCCTGCTTGCCGACCTCAGTAATCTCGGCCAGCAGCACGGGGGTGTCCGAGGGGATCTTGTCCTTGAGCCCCGCGATGTCGATGATCGTGGCCGCCTTCTGGCCGACGATCTTGGCGTTGGGGAGGCCGTTGACGAGGATGATCTTGTCGAGCTCGGCCTTCTCCGACGGCGTCACAAAGTGGCAGCCGCGGGCCTGGAACTCGCGCTTGACCTCGTCGTAGACCTTCTCGTGCACGACGACCGTCTGCTCCGAGGCGCAGATCATGCCGTTGTCGAACGTCTTGGACATGATGATCGACGCCACGGCCATCTTGATGTCGGCCGTCTCGTCGATGAGCGCGGGGCAGTTGCCGGCGCCGACACCGATGGCGGGGTTGCCGCTCTTGTACGCGGCCTTGACCATGCCGGGGCCGCCAGTCGCGAGGATCAGGTTGACCAGGCGGTGGCCCATCAGCGCGGCGCTCAGCGCAATCGAGGGGTTCTCGATCCACGAGATGATGTTGGCGGGGGCGCCGGCCTTGATGGCGGCGTCGAGGCAGATCTTGGCCGCGGCGATGGTGCAGCGCTTGGCGCGGGGGTGGGGCGAGAAGACGATGGCGTTGCGGGTCTTGAGGGCGATCAGCGCCTTGAAGATCGTCGTCGACGTGGGGTTGGTCGTCGGGATGATGCCGGCGATGACGCCCAGAGGCTCGGCGTACTGGCTGAAGCCGTTCGCGGGGTCCGACCTGACGAGGCCGCAGGTCTTCTCGAACCTGTACTTGTTGTAGATGAACTCCGAGGCGAACTGGTTCTTGATGACCTGTGCTCACGCGCGGGCAACAAAGGGCGAGGGGGCTGAGTAAGTAACGGCTTGTTTCAGGCTGTTACAGCAAGCATCAGCAGCAAACAGTCACACACAGCAGAGGGGGTGCCGCGTCAACATTCAGCCCTCGCGCAAAATCGGGTGAAATCAACCGCAGGGAAAAACGCGCGAAAAAAAGCCGTTCAGAGCGCCGGCGACTGAGAAAACACAAGGATAGACCGCGCGGGTTTGGCGCACCTTGTCCTCCATCACACCCATGCCGGTGTCCTCGACAGCCATCTGCGCGAGGGGGATCCTCTGCATGCAGCTGCGCGGGGTGCGGGGAAGCGAGGCGGGGGAAGCGATTTGTTGAGTTACGTGTGTCAGGGATGTTCAGACTGGTTCAGTGCTCGCTGAGGAACATCGTGCGAAACCACAACAACGAGCTGGAGCGTGGGAGGAAAAACTCACGCAGCCATGGCGACGGCCTCGAAGATCTTGTCGACCTGCTCCTGGGTGTAGGTGGCGTAGATCTGCTGCGCGGCGACGACCTTCTCGAGGATGATGTCCATCTGGGCCGTGGCCTGAGCGGCCTCGTCGACGACGGGCGCGGCGGCGGGAGCAGGGGCTGCCTGTAACGTTCCAGGGCCGCCGGTGGCGCTGTGTCAGAACGAGGGCGAACACACACAACGCAAACGGCCTGGGGCCTGGAAGGGGGGCAGGCACGAACCATCTTGCTGTTTGGTTGGTGGAGGATGAATGAGTGTGAGAAAAGAAAAAAAAGGGCAGTTTCACGTCAGTCCAAGGCCTTGTCATTCGGTCGCCGCAGATTTTTGCGCGTACTCACGATAACACAGAAAGTTCTCAACTTATCTTTTAAGTGAACTTTCTCGGTACACCACCGACGCAGCAATCACTGATGGGATCGACCAGCGCATGCCCGACCGGGCAGAGCGATGCCACTATGGTCCCTCGTCTCAGAGCCGCGCAGACCCTGGAGTCCGGCTATCAGGCGGAAAATCCACCGTTCCTGTGGTCCTCCAGCGAGAGCGACCGACAGCCACCGCGGGTCTCCAGTGCGTGAGACGGACGCTCTGATATGTTGGATGCGTGACGCCAGCTAACGGGAAATGCTGAGAACACAGACGAGAAATTGTTGAAAACTCTCGGATTATCGTTGTTGATCCAAAGCGCGTACTGAGAAATTTTCTGTATCCCGACACCTCAGTATTCTGAGCTTCTTCTAAAAATCTTTTCCGCTGAACACACGTGTTTCTGGCTCGTCGCTGCGCCCAGCTCCTCGGGCCGCCTCTTTTGCGCCCGAGGCCGCTCTGTGCGGCACAGGCTGTCACCGCTGTCGCTGTCTCGCGAGCTCTTTCCAGCGCCCTGTCACCCGTCAGTTCACCACAGTACGATCCACCCAGCGAGCGCACTGAACAAACAAACGTACACCAAATAAGCGCCCCCCTCGCAACGGCCCAACCTCCCCGCACCCGAGCCGCTCACGCTCAGCCTGGCCGAGCTCTCCCCCGTAGCCCCACACCTGGAGGCGACTGGGCCAGCCGGGAGTCGCGCGATTCTTCAGTGGAGGGAGCAGAGTTAATTTATTGTGTGGAGCGCCCAGCCACTCCGTGTGTTGTGCTTGCGCACTTCCCGTTTCGCGCAGACCCCCCCGTGGTACGAGCGGCAGGACGCGGCGCTACCGAGCTGGGGCACCGCGTGGAGACACCGGCCTTCGACACAGCGGGCACCGTGACTACTCCCCGAGGCAGGACCCGTGGAGAGGTCCTTCCGTATTGTCGCCCGGGGGCTCTCTTTTGCGTAACCGCCGCGGCCATCTTCGTCGCAGTAGTAGCGTTACCTCACCACGTCGCCAGCCCTTTTCGACCGCCGCCTGGCTCGTGGCCTCCGCGCTTCCTCTCTCATCTCCAGGACTCACCAGCGTTGCTTACTGTGCACCGTGTGCGCTGGGGGTGCTCGGGGACGGGGGACGACGTGCAACAGTGTTTCTCGTCAGCGATACCTGAGCAAAAATATCTTGCCGTTCAACCTGCTTGCCACCACGACGTCGTCACACCGCGGCAGCGGGACCCGCAGCACCCAGGAGGCACAGAGGGCGGGCGACAGCGGCCCCGAAGCAGGCGTAGAAGCGCTGACAGCTACATCGGGTTCCGCTGAAGGAGCGTGACGAGGAGAGGAGCGTCAGGGGGAGCTGATCGAGAAGCGCGGGCCTCGCGATGTGCGTTCGGCGATGTGAGCTCTTGCAACTGGTGCCACGGCCTCCGCCCGCTCAATGGTACCCCTCAGAATGTGCGAGAGCTCTCGTTGGCCGGGAGCCAACCTCCGTGGGACAGACGAACCCAACCGGGGACAGCACACAAACTCCTTTGCTCCACGTTCCAACTCGCAGCATGTTCGCGCTTGTGCTGACATTGCCAAAAATATTATCCGCGTGCAACACAGCTATGATAGAAGGATCGCTGTCAGCAGTATGAGCAGCATGATTTGCACAGTGTCTGGATAGGAGTCTTCCATTGTGTGGGAGTTTTCATCTGTCTGACTCAGATAATGTGTGCCCAGTGAACCATGCTATGTAGCCAGTCATTGAACTCTGCCCACGAGATGTTGCTGTGTGTGATTCCAGTCTGACAGGTGCTTCATCCTGTCCCACCATTCTCTGGCATGATCATGAAGGCACTGTGAAAGGTTGTGACTGACTTCCATGTGTCCTATGTTGGCCCTGCACCATACGAAAATCAATACAATGATCCCTACCACAACCACTGTTGTTCTGCTCATTGATCTTGTCCTGGTTGTTGATATTGTCAGGCCTCTGTTGTCCTGGCTTTAGGATCATCTCTGCCTCAGCCAAACAGTGCCCTACGAGCTCAGCAGTGAAGCGAAGACTGCCAAACATCTGTGAACAAGCACTCTGCCCTTGGGATAAGAAAATCACTTGGAAATTTGGCACATTCTGTCCCTTACAGTGCTGCACCAGAGAAAGTATGCCAAAAACAGACTGACTCAAACTACTTCTTGCCAAAGTGCCTCTGGTGCAAAATCAGGAATCCGATGAGCATCATGGCGAAAATTCCACATGAGTTCACTCTTAGCCTGGTTCTCTGCTGCTGACTCAGACACCCATGTCTGAACTCTGGTTAACATCCACTTGATGTTACAGTCTGCTTTATTCATAAGGATGTGTACAATCTTATCTCTGCTCGATTCCCACTCTGCCGTTTTGGGCATGCTGTCCCAGAAAGTGATGTGCCCTGACCTCTGTGCCCTGAACATGATACAGTGGTCCATGTGATGCAGCATGCCCCACAAAGAGTTGGATATCTGCAGTACTATGTACCACCAGCACTGCCACCGATACAGAATTAAACTGCCAGCACATAGCGTGTGCCAGCAGATAATTGTGAGGCTGAAGAGGGAAGAACTCACCAGAACGGCATGCCATCGAGACCTGTGGTGCAGGGGCTTGATTGGGGGATGAAGGCACACCCAGTCTCTCACACTCACGCTGCGCAACACAGTGCATATACTGTTGGTATAGGGCATATTCAACTTCAAACTCAGTGGGCTGGGGATGCTTGAGAAGGAGAACGAGTGGGGGTGAAGTGAATGTGGTGACATACCTTGGGCTTCCCCTTCTTGGAGGTGCTTGGTGCAGATGGCATGACAATTCCTAATGACACATTTCAGGAATTATTTGATCAAAAGATAACAGGAGACAGTTGTTAGTGATTTCTATTGTACATGAGGGCCACAGTACGTGCTGGGAGGTTTCTGGAGTTCATAGGGCTCCTGCAGCTCTGTCCACAGCTGTTCTGTGCCACTCGACACCACCAGTACAAGGTTATGACTGCCCAGTTCCTCAGTTTATGGATTGCTGGTGGCTTGCATCTGACTCACAGGGCTGCTATTCTCGAGACCATCACTCTTCACACGAATAGGGCCAGTTCTTATGCTCACTGCAGCGATGACTGCTGTGAAAAGGTCCGTTTTCCTCTTATGCCATTGTATATGCTGGCAGCACATGCTATATGCCAGCAGCATATGATTATATGCCAGCGGCATAAGTGCCAGTAAATAACATAACTTCACCTAATTCACTCATTGTGACATACTGTACTCTCACAGATGGTAAGAAGCATCAAGGCACACTGCAAGGCATCCCTGCCATCAATCCAGCAGCATTCCAGGCTCATTTCAGTTGCCAAGGACAACGACAACTGGTTGGAGCACTGTGTTCATCCAGATTCACCCTTCAATTGTGATGATGATGCTCAGGGGCTGCGCTACAGGCTCAGCACCATCAAGGAAACTACTGAGGAGGTCAAATGCCTTAGAGAGCACATTATGCAGATGACTTGTCACACAGAAAGAGAGTCTCCTCTTTGGGGTATTACGAACCTGGACTCCTGGCTCTCCAACTCCAATGAGCTACTCCCGACCAGTCCTCTGCAGATGGACCTTGAGATATTCGAAGAGGGATTCATCAACCCAGATGCGTCCTTTAATGGCCTGAACGACGTTATGGCTGATCCAAAGGACGGCATCATGGATTGTGCTGAGTGCAGTGATGATGATGATGCCCTCTCTTCTGATGAATCTGATCCTGAGTGTGACTAAAGCAATGAAGCCAGTTGGTTATTACAATTGAAAGCCACTATGTCTGCTTTTAATGTCTTACTGGTTACTATTACCCATAAAACTACTGACACTTTTCATGCCGACTCATATGCCAGAATATATATGCTGGCACATGCACTGTGCCACCGGCATAGTCAACGACCAAGCTGTGCCGCCATATATATATATATATATCTGGCACATAGCCTGGCATATATCGCCTTTGTCACAAATCACTTGATTTGAAAAATTTCTGTGAAATTGTGCTTCAATTGCATCCATGAGCTTCTGATATTAAGGTAAGGGCATGTACGATTTATTGATCATTTGTAACGATTTTGACCCTTTTGGTGAGAATTCCCACCCATCATATACTGCATAGCAGAAGGTGCTCAAGCACCTTTCACTATACAGTGTAGTGGGTGTAGTGGAGGTATTTGTGTAGCAGCACGTAGTAAAAGGTCTGCTACACACTGCTATACTATAGGATTAGGATCCACTACACAGCATAATGGAGGAATTTATGTAGCAGTGCATAGTGAAAGGTTTACTACACACTGCTACACTATAGGATCTGCTACACTGCATAGTGGAGGTATTTATATAGCAGTGCATAGTGGAAGGTCTGCTACACACTGCTGCTACACGAGAGGGTCTGCTACACCACATAGTGGAAGGTGCTCTAGTGCCATCTGCTATTATGCTACATAGCAGAGGGTATCTGTATAGCAGTGTGTAGCAGACCTTCTGCAATGCACCACTACAGCATTGTGTCTGCTACACCACGTAGCAGAAGGCACTTCAGCACATTTCACTATATAGCACCATGTAGCAGCATATAGTAGAGGTTCTGCTACGTGCTGCTACATTCTAGCACACACTAATTCTCTGACATAATGATAGCCTCTAACAGACTTCCTTAATGCTGTTCCACCAACCATACCATACTTACCTGCTACACAGACGATGGTTCCACAGTGCAAATCTTTGATTCTTTTTAGACCTCACCCTTCTCAGCACAGCCACCTGATGATGTGCAGCAAACCGTGAAGTTGTGCTCAATGTACTGCCCACTGGTGCCACACTCCCATGTCCTGCCTCTCGAGTGAGTTCTGATTTTGATCAACTGTCTTGCCCAGTGTCAGGATTCCCTCTCGTCCCCAGAGTCTGTGTGTGCTTCTGCCTGCACTATGGGCTGCCCTACTGCTACATAAGGGCCACTGAACGTGCTGGGAGGTCTCTGGAGTCATAGGGCTCCTGCAGCTCTGTTCACAGCTGTTCTATGCCACTTGACATCACCAGTACAAGGTTATGACTGCCCAGTTCTTCAGTTTATGGATTGCTGGTGGCTTGCATCCGACTCACAGGACTGCCATTCTCGAGACCATTACTCTTCAGACGAATAATATTGACTGCAAAACTATTGACACTTTCCATTTTGGTACATATGCCAGCAGATATGCTGGCAGATACACTGTGCCACCAGCATATACACTGGCATATACCCGGAATATATAGCCTGGCACATAACCAGTACATGAACCACCTTTGTCACAAATCACTTGATTTGAATAATTCTGAAATCGTGATTAAATGCATTCAAGAGCTTTGGTATTAAGGGCATATGATATTGCTCATTTGTAACGATTTTGACCTTTTTGATGGGAATTCCCACCCATCAGGTTCACGTGCTTGGACCATGCTCTTGCAATATGAATGTCCAACCAGAACCTGTGCATGACAGCATGACAACAAACATGTCATCACGTTGTCCCATCAGGCAGTTCATGCCTGAAAAGCCTATCATAGTGAGTGGCAAGGACTGAGTGCTGGCTGATGCACTGGAAGTTGTGCTGGTCATGAAGCTGTGCAGTGGGGCACGGCATCATCAACATATTCAGACTGGTCTTTTAACAGCAGTTATAATGGAGCTGCTGGCCAAGCTCAGCACCACGACATGCTGGTCATACATCCAGATCAAGCAGGATCCACAGCCAGATCCCAAACAGCCCAACTTGTAGAGATGCTTCAAATACTCAAGTATCCCAATTTTTGATACTCATATTTCGATTCCAAGAATCTAATACAATATTAAGACAAACTGCACAGTGATGATCACAATTCCCTTTTCTTCTCTGCAATTAAACAGACTCTTATTTGCTGAAGCAGAGTTGTACATCAATATGAGAGCTGAAGAGAATCCAGTTGACCTGCAAGGTATGAATATATTCAGACTCTAGTAACATAAAGCAGAATCTGTGCATAGAATATGAAGTAGAACTTGCAGTGGATCCATCTCAGACAACCAATAATCTGAAAGATGATACAGATGATCAAAGGTACTGTGTATTGGACATTTTAAATGAAAGAAAAGGTGATACTGAGTATTTATCAGTATACTGAAGAACAAACCAGAAATTCCAGAGGCATTTTGGCTATATTGTTATGAGAAAGTGATTTCACTCCAAGAAAAATCCTTAAAATAGCAAGAAGGACATGATTACTGATAATTTGCCTTCAGTGATCCAGTTCATCAAAGAAGCATATGTGCTAAGACGAAAGGGAATCAATATGAAGTTTTGCGAATTTTATTCAATATGCTGGTTGGTTTGAAGTAACAGATAACAAATTGACAACCAAGATTTGTGTGTCCAAACTATTGGATGATTACAAAATTTCAACAAAGAATGGATCATATAACATTAAGAAATTGACTTCTCAGAGTCTGAGATTGCATAAATAACTCTTGCTCTTTATCAAACTTGTCTAGATTGCATATCTCATCACAAAACACAATTAGGAAAATCACTTGGTAATGCTCAGAATGACTGGTATTTACAAAGAGCTTCAAGGGCAGAAGAACAACACGCTTTTTATACCTTGATTATGCATATCATAATCGGATTTGATCAATATAATAAGAACTAGAAGTGTTCATTCAGAAGATAACTTGATTAATAAAAATACAACCAGATGTAATGAAGAATAATTTTGGATTCAGATATATTCTCAAATTATTAAAATAAGATAATGAAATGCTGAATAGGAGAAACTTTTTTCAATACAACTGACTGCTAGCAATTTATCATTTGTATTCACTTCATTTTTCTGAAACAAACCATGGAAACAGTTAAGATGCCAGTACTGCTTGAACAACCTCCATACATGCAACACAGAGCTCATATATGCCAGGTGTGAGATGCCATTACATTCATGCTGCATACTATACTGAATGCTACAAAAAAAAGACACTGTAGAAGAAAAAAAGAAAAGAGAAACAGCATTTCCGGTACCTGTGTAGTTACTCATACAGAACCACATATAGTCATGTGGTTACTCACACAGTACACTGCATCTCTTGTATGCTTCCCACATGGGTCTGAACCATTTTTGCTTATCTTTCTTTTTCTTTTAGGTTAAAACCACACGGTTACATGTGGGTACAACTGTGGTACTGCTTTTTTCCTAGGCACTCAAGAGAGCTTTACACTGATAAATCGTTTCACACTTATGATTCAGGGCCCATTCGAACGTTTTCATAGTTTATTTTCCATTTGAGAGTGTTTTCTCCTACTCTTTTCCCGTTTTAGGCACTCACAGTATCGTGCAGGTACCCATCATACCTGGTGTGATCACTATGATTTATGGGTTAATAGAGCATCTGCTCCTTCAGGAGTTAAGTCTCTTTTATTCAACTGAAAACTGTTAATCATACTACAGTAGAAATCACTAACTGTCCCCTGTAATCTTGTGATGATATAATTCCTGAAATGTGGTAATAAGAAATATAAACACTGGTACAGATTCAGAAAGCTGCATATTTTTACAGGAAACCTGAATTCTGAAAAGATGTGTGATATCTATTAAAGAGCACTTCTTTCATCCATCAGACAGGTATAGAGGATCATGCTGAGTGGTGTCTTGCTGAGGACAATGATAGAAGTCAATTGTGCTGCCAATGGAAGAATGATCACAATGTACATACTCTGACCTGACCAGCATGCAGCCCTGATTGTATATGGTATTAAAAATGTTTAAGCCACTCTGAAGATCAGGGTTAGTGGATCAAACCCTCGTTCTCTTACTGTCTTAATTCACTTACTGTATCAGAAATAAGTAAGGATAACTCTCAGTGAAGTTTGCCTACAACTGTTAATAACTGCCTATAAATGACAGAGGATTGAGTTGAGGTAAAGGAGATTATGAAATTTTCTATTATCAGTTTTTTCTGGGTAAGCATATTGTAATATGTGGAATGAATGGTAGAATTGAATATTGATTTTAATAGGGAACAGTTAAGAATGATATCTACTGTAGCAGAAAGAATGAGATAGCATCAGATAGCTGGTACAAGATGACTTTACTGTAAATCAATTGATTTCAGTTTTCCTGTGAAGTTGATATGAATCATAATTAATTGAATAAACTAGAAATATCACATGATTTGTTCAGATGTAACTGCAATTTTTCATTTAAAACATGCAGTTCTGTCTATTACTTTGTAGTTACTTGTATCGTAATATCACTGTAAGTACTGTGAACTGTGTTCAATCAGCTGCATCTTTAAGAATAATAAATACTGTATTGCAATTATAAGTGTTCAGAGTATGACATTTGTTTAAAATCAAATGAAAGGAAAGCAAAAAGAAGTTGATTTTCTGATTTTTAGAACAAAAGAAATGACAAACAATATGAATTATTGCTACAATTACTGAATAAATTTGATATTGTATTTGTTTTTGTATGAGACCAAACTAAAAAAAAGTTGTTGTTTTCTGTGTACATGCTTCATTTATTTCCTTTTTAGTAATGGCATAATGAACAGCCTGATCATTTGTATAACACTATGTTTATACGAATGTAGAAGTTAAAGTAAATTTAGTTGTTTCTTAATCAGTTTATTGAATACTATACTTTGTGCTACTGTGCTGATCTCACATCCAGCCCTGGTCTGCAGTGAGATTTCCACGTCATGAGATTTGCACCATAAGTAGCACTCTTTTCATTGGTGAGAGACGATGGAGCCAGAGCACGGTGTTTGTCGCTTCTGTTCTGGGGAATACATCCGCCTGGGCCATTTCACAACCTTGGCCTTGCCTGCACTGCTTATAAGGCCCGTGTCCCACGTTCCTGGCATGTATACCACTCCGATTGTGACTTGGTTTGCCACCGACACTACAATGAGATGCCTCAAGCTGCAGAGGCATGCCATAACCCCTTTATTGCTTGTTTTCTTGTATCTGAATAATCTAATTGCCAAATTGCATGCTTGTTCTTTGCAGGCAGAGCAGCAGGCCCAGGCTCAGTGCAACTCAGCAGCTGGAAAGGCATCAGGGATTGCACATCGTGCCAAAGCCAAAGAAAAGGTTGCAGAACGGTGCAGCCCTTCTGAGGCATCAGATAATGATGCCACATGGCTTGCTCCTCATGAGAAGAAGCGGAAATGCTGGCTTTCTGCCTCAGCAGAGAAAGCCCATCGTACTTCTGCAGAGATTGAAGCTGATCTGGCAGAGGCTAATAGTGCATGCTTCTCGATTTTTGATATTGGAATTGTTTTGCTTCTTGTCAGTTTGGTCCGGGGTGGCTGCAGAGAGGTGTGTGAAAAGGACCATTATATCTGTGGATGTCAGCTATACATTGTAGCAGTTACTCCTGATGGTGTAGGTGCTCAGCTTCATCTTTGCTGTGAAAAAAAGGATACACACAGACTCTGTACTCCAGTCAAGAGTGTAGAAATGGGTATCTGGAATGCACAGCTCTGCTTGTTACCTCAAATATGACTATTGGTGGAGAAAAGAAGGCCCTCTGTGAGTTAGTCAGTGCTTGTCATCTGGGAATACTGAACCACTCAATGCAAGATGAGATTCTGTCAGATTTCGCCCAGAGAGTTGTATTCCCAGCTGAGCAGGCCCAACAGGATTATCTTATCTCTGCTACAAATTCTAAGCTTTATTCTGACATTATGACTGCACAGCATGCTAATATTGATTAAGTCCGTGCTGCTATTGTGAAGGCAACGCATAAACAGACTGAACTAAGGGCTGAGCTTGATGCTGCAAAAAGTAATTCTGTAATTCTTGAGTGAGCCACGACAGAGTTTAAGATTTCTTCTCACAAGGCTCGTCACCAGAATATCATTGCAGATATTGTTCACTGGGTTCATCCCATCCCACTACCAGAAGAGAAGCTTGGAGTCACAGTTTGCATTGATGGCCAGTGGAATCGCTCACAGCGATGCTATAGTGGCTGTGATTATGCTGCTCCATACAATACCTCAACATGTATGGTTGGAAATCGTGTTGTCTGGCAGGAGCATGTTGATAAGGCAAAAAATGCAGCAGAGCAGTTATCTCCAATGACTAGTAAGGAGTCAGTATCAACCTCTCTTGCTCTGAGTGTTATGGCTCGTCAGTTTCTCTGCATTCGTGCTATTGTCAGTGATAGAAGCAGTGCTGCAAATGCCAAAGCAGCAGAGCTGCATTACTCTTGGATTGCTCATCAGCGATTGCACATTTTAATGACCTCTGGCATGGAGTTAAGCAGTTTCGAAAGCACGTTTCTTCTTTAATTGACCAGTGCAAAAAGAATGGATCTTTGCTGTTTCCAGAATTTCGCGAGGCAGAGAAGACCAACAATGTGAAGTTCAAGACCAAGCTCTCTAACTGGTTTCGCAAAGCAATTCTCGAGTGTAATGGTGACTATGCCAAAGCTCGTGCCACAATCATTGGTGCCATGGAACATCATCGAGACAAGCTTGTAACCATTAATGGTACATCTTCTTATTTCCCAATTTTCTGCATTTTGTTTATCTAAAACAATTTTATCATATTTTAGGTATATATCATAAGTAGATGGCAATGACTGATACAGGAGCCACTGCACTGAAGGCATTTCTTGAAAAGGAGTGCAACAATATTGAGTTATATGCTGCAGACATGGAGACATCATACATTAAGGGATTTCACTGTACAGTGCTTAAGTGGATTCGGAAGGGAGTCTTCTACACAAATGAGACCTACCACTGCAAACGTGCCATTGCAGCACTGCACTGGAATGCCAAGCAGGACTGGCATGATGCAGGTGCTGTGAGCTCATTTAATTTTGACAACAGAACAAAGTTGCTGAGGAACTATCTTATACTCATTAAGAAGAAATAAAATGAATATCAACTACACTTATCTTTCTGATACAGAGTAAGTCATAAAACACTGATTAATGAAACTGAACGATCATATGAAATCTTAATAACAGAGTGGAAGTTGAAGAAAGAAAAAGAGACAGTTGGTTTATCGGATTGCAACATGAATGCAGATCAAATAACATCAGAATCACAGGGCTCTGATAATTTTATGAAATAAAAAATACCAATGATAATGATCGAACACAAGTATACCAAAGAGAGTAAAGAGAAGAAATCTGCAAAATTATATCAATTGAATAGTGAAGAAACATGTATCATTGATCATCAAACTGGTAATTATCTTCTATATTATTGGACTCATGCACATAAGTATGAAGAACGGATTGCACAGAGTAGACATGATAAAATGGCCCAGTTGAAACAAATAGTAAAGAGATAAGAATTAACAGATGAATAACCAAGTAATAGGCATAATCAAATAAGTAATTTTAAGTAATTGAATACTTTTATAAAATTTCAGAATAGACAGATAAAAATAAAGAAACAGAGAAAAAAAGCTAAATTAGAATAATCTGAGCTCGTTGAGATAAGGTGAAAATAATGAGAAAAGAAGATAGATAAATAATATCATATCATTAGATAGCCTATACAATAAGAATCGAATGACATTAAGTTTAATCAAATCGGGTATGTCTACATATTTAACAATCTGATGAGTAAGCAGTCACTCTGCTGGAAGAATGATCTCTTGAATAAGTATGGTAGCTACTGTAGAAGTTGAACTGGTATTAAAGAGTTGCATATATCAGTGATATCATACTGCTAAGAGGTGATCCATGTTTGTGTTCAGCTTTGCAAGTTGTACTACACAATACTGACAAACACTAGTGCAGCATTCTGCAGGCAGAGGCTGTAGAACTGGAAATGAGAGATGGTTTAGGAAGCCATATGTATGGTCTAAGTGCACAGAAAGGACACACTGTGATGTCAGCATCTAACACCACAGAAAGCAGACTGAGAGCTTTGATATCTGCCATCTGGTAGGAAACGAGTGCCAGGTTATGTGCAGAATGGGCAAATCAGCCTTAATAATTGTGTGCTGAACATGAGAAAGGGCTGCTGCAGTGTAGAATGACACGGTTTTTCCTTACTCTCAGCATAGCATCATTTGCCAGCCAATTCATGTTCGATTCGGATGTATCCTGACGTGGCCCTGCCACAGCTAAATCGCCGGGCTACAAATCAGAAATTTGGAGAACATGAGGATTGCCTCAGTCTTTGACACCTGGCTACCCCTTCGGATCAACGCCTTGAGCCAAAGGGGTGGCCAGGTGGAGAGTTGGTCCAATTTACTTCATTATGTATCTTGCCAATTTTGAAAGGGTGGCTCTGTGGTTCTGCTCGCGCATAGTCATGGGAAAACTGGTTGAATCTTCCACCTGGTGATGTTCAAATCTTGGGAGATTAGGACGTCCGGAAACCCAGGGTGATATTCGTCAAAAATCTAATCTCCACAAAAACTGCGTCATAATGCACGCTATAAATCAGTCTCAGGACTCAAACGCAGGTGAGGTAGCGACGGCAGCGTGTGCGCTGCTGTCCCCCGGCGCAGACCGGATACCGATGGCGTCAGCGGGTGCTGCGTGTGCAGTCGTCGCGCGTCTCCAGAGTCGTTGGGTGTATTTTCCAGCCCACGGTCGCCACTCTTTCTTTCTCACCACACGCGCACACCACTGTCCCCACCGCGGCCCAGCACCAGCACCACCCCCACTCCCGACGGCCCGATGATGACCGACACACCCCACGACTCGGCGTCCGCTAGCACCACGCACGACGCGTGCTCCCCCGCCGTCACCACCGCGCCCGACGAGAAGCGCAAGCCCAGCAAGCGCAGCGCGCGCTCGTCGCGGGCGCTGAAGCTCGCGGGCGCGGTGGCGTGCGTGCTGGTGACGGTGGTGGCGTGGATCGCGATGGCGCAGATCCTGCAGCTGCTGCAGCTGGGCGGGGCCACGTACCCGTGGTTCGAGGTGTGGGTGGTGCACGACCTCTACATCCTCTTCGCCCTCCCCATCGGCTACTACTGGGTCCGCGACAGGCTGCGCCGCGCGCGTGGCGGCCGCACGCAGCAGACCGAGGCGCCCGCGCCCGCCGCAGACGCCGACGCCTCCGCGCAGGTGAGAAGAAGAGGCCCCGTGCAGGAGTCAAATAGCCTTTTTGGGACCGTGTTGCAGAAGCTGCATGGAAATCCATTCGTGGTTGGGCGGGAAGCACAGCAGCGCGTGCATGCGCCTGTCAGTACTCACGGATGTGCGCTTGGCGGGTCGCAGGGGAAGACGGTGTTCACGTGGAAGAAGTGGCTGTGGGTCGGCTTCTGGATGTCGATGCTGTTCTTTTTTGTCGAGTACTCGTGGTACCTGTCGCTGCCGCGCACGAGCATCAGCGTCAACACGGCCATCTACAACAGCAGCCCCGCCTTCGTCTTCGTCTTCAGCATCTTCCTCATCCGCGACAAGATTAACGTCTGCAAAAGTACCTGATAGAAACTCAACAGCTGGGGAAGGGGAGGGGGTTTCATAGTTCAGGTTTCACTCAACTCGCGCTTCCTCCCATTGCTGCCAGTTCTCGCGCTCATCGTCAGCATCGCGGGCGTTGTCATCGTTGCCGTGTGCACCGGGACGTCTTCGTCAACAACGGGGTCGGGGTCGAGCGCCGACGACGGGCTGTCGACGGGCGACCTCGTTCTGGGGTACGTGATGCTCGTGCTGAGCACCATCACCTACGCCCTCTACGGAGTGCTCTACAACAAGTACTGCGTCGACCCCGCGGACCCGCTCTCCTTCAAGAACACCTTCGCCTTCACCGCCTCGCTCGGCGTCAGCAACATCCTGTTCTTCTGGATCGGCATCCCCATCCTCGACAAGGTACCTCCCGCACTCGCCGTTCGGTCCTGTTCGTATTTGCTGACGGTCTGCGCGATGTCAGGCGGGGCCGGAGAGGCTCGACCCGAAGCCCTCGGGCAGCACGATCGGGATCCTGATCGGGGTCGGAGCGCTGGCCGCGGCGTTCCAGGTGTTCACGCAGATGGCCATCCTGCTGAGCAGCCCGCTGTTCGTCGCCGTCACGCAGCTGCTGACGATCCCCCTGGGCATCGCCACCGACGCCGTCATCAACCACTACGTCATGCCCGCCGGCGGCTTCGGGGGCATCGCGCTGATCGTCGTGGGGTTCGTGCTGATCAATGCAGGCGAGCTGTACTCGGCATTTGTCAGGCAGAGGACCAAGACGCCGTCCACGTGGGAGAAATGGCTGATCGTCGGCAGGCCTCTGTTCCCTGAGAAGGCTACAGAGAACTGCAAGAAGGGATCCCCTCCAACGTCCGAGGACATCGCGCTGGACCATGTCCCTGTTGCCAACATTTAACTAGTCATTATGACTGATGGTAGTGTGGGAACAATGATGAGCAGACAGAAACTGTGAAACCGTGAGGGAAAGAACAATAAAGGTCTGTCACACCGCGTTTGATCCTGCTGTGAAATCCGGTTTTCCCTCGGATTACCAAATTGATTGCAGCGCCCCCGCGTGGGGGTGCTGCTTGGGTTTGATCGGTTTAATGCAGCTCACCGTAGTTGCGTCATCGCCGATGGGTTGATGTTGTGGGAGGGAAACAGAGAAGCTGTGTGTTTATCAGAAGGGGTTTGAGCGTAATCGGTACCTGCAGGGAACGCGCAAACGGGAATGGCGACGTTCTTGAGATTTGTTCAAGAAGGTCCCATGACTTTTATTTTTAAACGGATGTTCCCAGGACCTTCTGGACCCGCGGGTGAATCGACAGCATGGCGGACCCGGTGAGCCGACCCAGCGGGGTGATGCGCATCGGCTGGAGGGGGTGGTGCTGAATTCCGGGGGGTTTGCTTGCGGGTAGTGACACGGCAGGTTCCGTTGGCCCCCCACACACCGACGGAGCACATTCGCCGAATTAGTCTATCCTGCATATTTCCATTCGGTGCTGCGTCGGTTTGTCTCGACTGCCTGCTGCAACGGCAGGCATTGCCCTGTCTGTGCAGGCGAGAGGGCGTACCCCAGAGGCACGGGCACCAACCACCCCTCGAGCGGTTTCCTAAACTCCGGCGTGCTTCAGGAAAAGGGCTACGCCCACACCACGCCACCAGTGGGTGTTTTTTACGTGCCCACTAGCAGATGGCCGCTCTGCTGCGTGTCGTGCGGTTTTGAAACGATTCCGGACGGATCTCCGAGCGCCACCCGGTGCCGGTGGGGAGCCGAGTGTCTGGTGTGGGGAGCACGAGCAAGCGGTTCGGGCACCCAAAGGCCGAATTCAACTTTTCTGAGAAGGGGGCTTTCTCATCGCGGATCTGAAGCGAACCTCCAGGTGGGGAGGCAGGAAGAACCCGAGAAAGATAGACAAATAATATCTCGGCGGCGAACGACACAGGCGGAAAAAATCGAAATCTTTTCATTGCACAACAAATCACACCGAGTGACCTTTCCTCAAGCTCCTTTTCCTTTTCCTAGCCCCCCAGCTCCACCCTCTCTCGTCGACAACACACTCTTCAGTGTGCATAGACACAGCACAGCTCTATACAAAGAGAACCAGAGATCATGGCAGAGCCCACGATCGTTGACACCAACACCAACACGGCGCCCCCGGCCCAGCCCGTGGAGCAAGTCGCGTCATCCAAGCCGTCGAAGCAGCAGTCGTCGTCGGACGACGACTCGCACAGGGTCTCGACCAAGACGCACCTGTTCTGGATGCTCGCGTTCGTCGTGATGCAGGCGGCGGCGCTCGCTATCATCACGACCGCGTGGCCCACCGCAGACGCCGTCGCCAACGAGTGCTTCGGCAACGCCGTCGGCCGCAAGTGCAGCCTCATGTGCGACTGCCCGCTCGCCCCCCCACGCCCCCCCCCGCCCTTTACACGCGCACTGCGTTCCTCGAATGAGGTGGGAATGGGTGCGATGTCTCCGACATCGGACACTTTTTTGTGCTCGTTTGTGCACGCGGAGAATATTTTTCCTGGAATGACGCTTGGCATTCTGAACCGGCATCTCAACGCCTGGACAAACCGCAGCGCCTCCGGCGACTTTTTATTCGTGTCTCACCCATCAATGACCCCTCCGGGGTGTGCGTCGTCGGGCACTGCAGGCGCACGCAGCAGACCGCTGAGATTTTCGCCATCATCGGAGAGCTCCTCGGAGGAATTGCGCTCGCCATCGTCGCCGCGGACGCCGGAGCGAAGAACGGGTACTTCCCCGAGGGCCTCAAGGCCTCGGAGTTCATGCTCAAGCTCCCCGTGTACCTCTGGTCCGCGGCAGCCGTGAGCACGTTCATCAGTACGTTTTTTCTCATCGCCCCGGCTACCCTTTATGGTGTTCCGAGCATCTTCTCATCTTTCCGTCCCATTTCTCACTACCAAGTCGGAATGTTCTTATAATTTCATCTCCCGGATTCAGTATATGGCATTCGTTGAGCTTTGCGACTGATCTCCTCTTCCCTCGCCCCGCAGCCATCACCGTGTGGCCCGGCAAGTTCCCCGCGCTCTCCAACGCGGACCAGGTCTTCCCCTACAACGACTGGCTCGGCCTGCAGGTCACCGCGTCCGTCCTCTCGTTCGTCTGCGCCATCGCGTTCGCCAAGGACATCCGCCCGTTCATCGTGCGTAATTCTCCCGTGTCTTCATTTTCCCTCGGGGCAAGAAACGGACCTCCCATATCGGGAAACAATCGCCGTTTGCCTATTGCGAATCCCCGGTTTAATAATACCGGTATTTTGAATTATTTGAAAAAACGGCGCAGAAATTTGACAAAATGCCGCGCGCCGGTTCTGCCCGCAGACGCCCGCGCTGCTCTGCGCGTCGGTCGTGCTCGAGGTGACGCTGCTGTCGATCACCGACTGGACGATGAACAACGACGTCAAGAAGATCTGCAGGGAGCAGGGCGGCTACAAGTGCAAGGAGGCCCGCGCGCAGATCACGAGCGAGTCGTTTGGCGCCTCTGCCGCGATCATCGGCGGCTTCGGCTTCTTCCTCAGCTTCCTGAGCGCGCTCGCCTCCGCCGAGATCCTCCCCAAGGCCTTCGAGATCTGCCGCTTCCGCGTCATCCCCGCCCTCTTCTGCATCATCACCACCCTCTTCGGCTTCACCGGTACGCCGCGTTTGATTTCCCGCCAATTTCAATTCCGCCCTGATTCCCGTGTTCCCCCGCGCAGCCTCTGTCGTGTGGAGCAGCGTCGTCTACCATGACTCCAGGAACCCCGACGCGTTCGTCGCTGATTACCAGCAGAAGGTGTGGCTGGCGCTGCAGATCGCGTCGACCGTGCTGGCGATGGGCGCTGGCTTCTTCTGCATCAACTTCAACCACTGGAAGAAGTACCTCGTCCCGCTCTGCGTCCTCGCCTTTGTCGCCGTCCAGGTCTCGGCCGTCACGATGGACTGGTGGCCCTCGAACGGCGACATCAGGCACAAGTACTGCAAGGGCTCGTGGTCGTCCCCCATCTGCGTCACTGCGTGCGTCCTCCCCCCCGCTTTCCCTCTGCTTCAATTCCCAATGAACGTGGTGACTCAAACTGCCCCCACAGTCGCTCGGCGGTTACCTCGGAGGCGTTCGGTGCGGCGGCTGCGATCGTCGGCGGCTTCACGTTCTTCGCTGCCTTCATCAACTCGCTGGCCAAGGACGAGGTTACCTCGTTCGGCAACATGTCCCCCGTCGTCCTCATCATGTGCATCGTCACCCTGTGCCTCTCCGCCGTCTGTACGCCAACGAAAGACCCACTCGCTTTGGGCCACCGACCTCCCTCTGATTGTGTAACACGCGCGCAGCTGCCATCGTGTACCCCGCGGTCGTGACCCACTACAACTTCAACGACACCGACATCGCCGCCGTGACGTACCCGCAGTCGTGGCTGAAGCTGCAGCTGTCGGCTGTCTCGATCGCCTACGCCGCCTGCTTCGTCTTCATCCCGATGCGCAATCACCGCACGTTCTGGAACGCCGCCCTGCTCTCGGGCTTCGTCGCTGTCCAGCTGGCCGCCCTCATCTACATCGACTGGCCCAAGCCCAAGCACGTCACTGACCACGAGTGCCACGACAAGGAGTCGACCACCTGCAGAAACGCGTACGCTCACCTGAGGCCCTCGCTGGCCCACCCGGCTCTTTGGCATCGCGCTCACAACGCTGCTTGTGCCGCATTACAGGAGGGCGATGCAGGGCAGCGAGGTCCTCGCCATCTGCTCGATCGTCGCTGGCGGCGTCTCGTGGTTCCTGTCCTTTGTCAACGCCATCATGGCCAACCGCGAGGAGAAGGCCGAGCAGAGCAAGGTCGCCGGCATCATGGGTGTCATCTTCAGCATCATCGGCGCTTTCTGTGCCCTGATCTGTGAGTCCCCAACTCCCCGGCGCCTCTCGTCAGCGAGCTCAGACTAACGAATTTCAAACCAACAGCGTCTGTCGTGTGGCCCGGTGTCTACAACCAGCACCCGGTGACCCCGAACTCCCACTTCATCGACGACAACACCCGCTACACGTGGATGCAGCTGCAGGTCACCGCGACCGCCGCCGCCGGCCTGTCTATCTTCCTGCACATGCCGTACAAGAACTACCGCCGCTACCTCGTCACCGCCTCTCTCGTCGTCTTCTTCGCGCTGCAGGCCGGCGCCCTCTCGTTCCTCGCGAACGACTGGCCCAAGGCTAAGGACGTCACCACCTACTGCAACCACTTCCACATCCACGGCGAGTTCAACAACGTCTGCGTCAACCAGCGCGTCCTGCAGTCGACCGAGACTTTCGGCATCATCGCGGCGATCCTGGGCGGCTCGGGCATGATCTACACGGCCTTCAGCAGCTGCCTGAGCATGATGCGCATGCTGTCCGTCGTCCTGTGCATCGCGACGAGCGCCTCGTCTCTGCTGGCCTCGGTCATCATGGCCTGCTTCACCCCCGCGTCGACGTTCCAGAGCTCGACCTTCATGCAGCTGCAGGCTGTCGCGACGGTGTTCGCGTTCCTGTCGGTGCCGTTCGCGCTGCTCAACGCGAAGTCGGAGGCGTGGCTGCAGCCTGACGAGGCCGCCAACGACACGGAGAAGAACGTTGCGATGCATTGATTGCCTTCTCCGATCTCACGCGCTTCACTCCCACACCACCACCTTCAATATTCGAGTTGAGACAGAACACAAAGGGACCGCACCCTCGAGAAACAAAGCTCTCCTTTGGTTCGATACCTACGAGCCTGCTCTTGTTTGATCATCACCGTCCCCACAGTCTGTTGACCGCGCGCTGCAAACAAAAACGCACCCAACCAAAATCTCACACAACGGACCAAAATCTCTCGGGCGCGGGTGGAGAAGACGCTGTTTAATGACGTCGCGCGCCTCGTCGTTAGGACAACAGCAGGGAGTATCGCAGTTTCCGGTCGCGCCCTCGAAGCAGAGACCCATAAACACATCCACAAAACAGCTCCTCCGCGGCCTCTGAGACTTTTGATTTCAGACTAAAAACTGTGTTTTCCTTTGATGATACGCGACATGTTGATTTGCACGTCAGTCCTAATCCTCTATGTGGAGAACTCGCACAATCTGAGGAATCTATCTTCTTCTTAGTTCGGCTTGTTCTATCTACTGCTTGTTTGACAAAGCCCACCCGAACCCCCGTCGACAGTCTATAGTTTTTTTTGGGCGGCACAACTGATCATCTAGTTACTTTGCCGGCGGGAAGTACTGCGGCATGTAGATCTTGTAGAGACGTTTGTCCTTACCGAGGAACACGCAAAACACGATCCTGTCAATCTGCAACGAACACACACCGACCACGGCTCAGTATAACAAAAAACAAAACGAAACACAATCTCTGGCACCTTTGAAGCATTTCCAGGCTTGTCCAGCCACGTACGCACTGCCCGCAGTGCCACGTGCGCTGCCGTTTTGTTGGGGTACCCGTAGATCCCTGTGCTGATGCAGCAGAACGCCTGCAAGACATGCACGTCAGTGTCCGTAGGAGTGCAACCACAATTGCACGCACAACCGTGCGAATGCCGTTCGCAGCAGCGAGGTCGAGACAGGCGACATAGCAGCTGCGCAGCAGATCCGGCTTCTCGCCGACGGGGCCGACAGTGTGTATCACGTGGTCCGCAGGCAGTCTGTAGCCCCTGGTGATGACCGCGCTGCCCACTGCGCAGCCGTTGAGCTTCGAGCACGCGTCGAGCAGCCCGTGGCCCGCGGCCCTGTGTATCGCCCCGTCGACTGCGAGAGGCGCATGCTTGAGGATCACGCAGGAAAAGAAAAGGGATGGGGGGACGCAGCGCACTGCCTCCGCCTCCGAGCAGAGACGGTTTGGCTGCGTTGACGATCGCGTCGACTTCGAGCGTCGTGATGTCTCCTTGCCACAGCACCATCTTCTCGTTGAGCTCTGCCGAGTGCGGGAAGAACGGCTCCCTGTACTCCCTGTCCTTCTGCACGCACGACCCGCAACACATTCAGACTCGGACCGAGCTAGCTTGCTCGCTACCTTGTCGAGGTACTGCTGCCACGTGCGGAGGCTGTGGACATCGAGGTAGTCGTTGCCGCACTTGTAGAAGCGGCGCCTGTCGGCGCGCGGCATCGACTCAAGGGCGGCAGTGTCGCTGAGGTCGCTGACGGCCTTGGGGGGCCAGTTGGCCTCGAGCTCCTCCTGCAGCTTCCTGTCCTCCTCCGTCTGATCCCCGTCGTCGATGACGATGTTCCCGCGCGCTATCTCGTGCAGCCTATCGTCGACCTCCGTCTCTTCTCCGTCCTCCTGCGACCCGCCAGCAGGAGCGACGGCAGCAGCAGCCGCCGCAGCGGGGGCAGCGGGAGAGGGCTGGTCGGGGTTGTCGACGGCAGTGGCGGCGCTCAGGAGGACGGCGTTGGGAGGGACGCCGCGCTGGACGTAGCGCTTGCGGGTGGGGTCGTTGAAGCGCTTCTGGAGCATGTTGACCGTGTCGACAAAGCGCTCGTCGTCGACCTTGACGGTCTTGAGGCGCCTCCTGACCGCGTCCTCGAGCCGCTCGCACACGTCCCGCGGGTACTCGCACCACGTGTTGGTCGCCTCCTCGAGGCAGTAGAACCACCTCGTGGGCTCTTCCCCGTTCGCTGCCGCCGCCGCTGCTGCCGACGCAACAGAGTCCCTGCGTGGCTGCTGCTGCTGCTGCTGCTGCTGCTGCCTTGGCTGCTGTTGCGGCTTTGGCGGAGGGGCAGCAGCAACGGCAACGGCGGGGCCCTGCGGCGACGGAGCGCCACGCCTGACAGAGCGGCGCTTGGAGCTGTCGTCGAACCTGACCTGCGTCATGTCCCTGAACTCTACGTAGCGCTCACCGTCAATCGGGAACTGCGCAGGTGCCGCACAGCACAGTCAGTTGCGGACAGCCACGAGAGGCAAGGGGTTAGCGCAGTTGCGAGCTTGCCTTGTCCTGGCCCTTGGCGTAGGCCGCCTCTATCCTGGCCGACATGGCCTCGTCGTAGACTCGCCACCCATCGTCCGCCTGCCACGACCACCTCGGCGCTCCCATCGCCTCCCCCGCCTTCTGCTGCGTCCTCTGCTGGGGCTGCTGCTGCTGCCGCTGTGGCTGTGGCTGTGGCTGCGGCTGGCTCCTGTGCTGGCTGCTGCTGCTGCTGCTGCTGCGGGGGCTGGTAGCGCTTGGCAGGGGGCACCGGGCGGGTGACAGGGGGCCCGAGGCGCTTGACCACGCGGCGCTTGGACGGGTCGTCGTACCGGCACTGCGCCATCAGCGCCACGTCGACGAACCTCTGCTCGTCGATCCTCGCGGCCTCGTCCCCCCGCGCGTACGCCTCCTCGATCCTCCGCGCCACCCCCGCCTCGTACTCGAGCCACTTGCCCCCGTCCCCCAGCCACATCCACGTCGCCTGCGCCGCCCCCTGCGCGGCCTGCTGGGGCTGCGCTGCCGCCGCCAGGGGCGCCGGAGCGTCGGGTTCGTCGTCGACAATGTCGTCGACCACGTCGTCGTCGGGTACGCGCTGGCGCTTGGCCGCGGGCTCGTCGGCGGGCGCCTGGGCCGGGGGCGAGCGCTTGGCCGCCACTGGCCTTTGCGGCGGCGGCGAGCGCTGAGGCGCAGGCGCAGGAGACGCCGACGGAGCAGCAGCAGCAGAGGCGGCGGCGGCGTTGTCCGAGGGCGCGGGCTTCTTGGGGATGGCCATCACGTTGAAGAAGGAGCGGAGGGACGACTGCTTTCTCTCCATCGTGCGCCGGCTCGCTGTGGTTCGCACACGCCCCGCTTTTTTTTTTTGTGTGTTTAAGATTCGTAAAGATGAAATCCAAAATCCAAGATTTTCAGGATATGCCCAACGCACCACCCGTGCTTCACCGGCCTCGGGATTTGCTGGCAGAGAGCTGTTGTGCAATAACGTCTCGGACTAGGCCGCTGCAACGGGCGCCGCCTGCTTTTCTGCGCCACGCCTTCGAGTGTTTGCCAAGTGAGCGCTGCGGTCTCCTTCGTCGCTCGGCAGGGTGGCAGCTACCACAGATTTGGAGATGCGCAGTTACACGCTCTGCGCAAGCCACCTCGTCGGACAGGCCTAACCCCCCGAGTCTCCGTTGTCAGAGCTGGTCAGCCCCGCCCCGGTTCCGATTGCTGTACGACGGCAGCGACGCCACGGAGCAGCACGTGCTCAGCGTGGTGGCCTACGACGCCGAGGGGTGGCCCTTCGCACACAGGCCGCTGTACGTCGCCGACCACAACGCCGTGGAGGACGCGTGGGCCGTCGGATCTCTCAGCTCCCCGTTTGTTGTCGCGTGTTCCTCGGCCTGCGTGCCGTCAGCCGCTGCGGCAGCGTGTCGTACTTCAGCATTTTGGCGCATTCCACGAGGCTTTCGCTATGGCGGGTGCCGGGGGGCACGTGGATACCCAACATGACCGACTGGGTCAGCGACAACAGAACGTCGGTCGCGGTCCGAGCAGCAGGAGCCCCGTACTCCGTCGTGCCTGGGGACTTCAACTGAGTGGGCCAGGTCTCCCGTTAAGTGCGGAGATTGTTGCTGAATGCGGAAGCTGCCTTGCACAGGTTTTTTCGTTTTTCGATACGTCAGCATTTCGGCGAACGTTCTTCGAGGCGCAGCGGAAAAAACCGCTTCGGAGCTCCGAGACAGTGGCCAGAGCATAGAGAGCGCAGCAAGAAACAGTCAAGCAAGGACAGCCACAGCAGAGATGTCGGGAGAGGAGGTGCAGGCGCTGGTGATCGACAACGGCAGCGGGATGTGCAAGGCGGGGTTCGCGGGTGACGACGCGCCGAGGGCCGTGTTCCCCTCGATCGTGGGCAGGCCGAGGCACACGGGCGTGATGGTGGGCATGGGCCAGAAGGACTCGTACGTGGGCGACGAGGCGCAGTCCAAGCGCGGGATCCTGACGCTCAAGTACCCGATCGAGCACGGCATCGTGACCAACTGGGACGACATGGAGAAGATCTGGCACCACACGTTCTACAACGAGCTGCGCGTGGCGCCCGAGGAGCACCCCGTGCTGCTGACCGAGGCCCCGCTGAACCCCAAGGCCAACCGCGAGAAGATGACGCAGATCATGTTCGAGACGTTCAACACGCCCGCCATGTACGTCGCCATCCAGGCCGTCCTGTCGCTCTACGCCTCGGGCCGCACCACCGGCATCGTGCTCGACACTGGCGACGGTGTCTCACACACTGTCCCCATCTATGAGGGCTACGCGCTGCCCCACGCGATCCTGCGTCTGGACCTCGCCGGCCGCGACCTGACCGACTACCTCATGAAGATCCTGACGGAGCGCGGCTACTCGTTCACCACGACGGCCGAGCGCGAGATCGTCCGCGACATCAAGGAGAAGCTCTGCTACGTCGCGCTCGACTTCGAGCAGGAGATGCAGACCGCCGCGACCTCGTCGGCTCTGGAGAAGAGCTACGAGCTGCCCGACGGCCAGGTGATCACCATCGGCAACGAGCGCTTCCGCTGCCCCGAGGCCATGTTCCAGCCCTCGTTCCTCGGCATGGAGGCCGCGGGCATCCACGAGACGACGTACAACTCGATCATGAAGTGCGACGTCGACATCCGCAAGGACCTCTACGGCAACATCGTCCTGTCGGGCGGCACGTCGATGTTCCCCGGCATCGCCGACCGCATGCAGAAGGAGATGACGGCGCTGGCCCCGGCGACGATGAAGATCAAGATCATCGCGCCCCCGGAGCGCAAGTACTCGGTCTGGATCGGCGGCTCGATCCTCGCCTCGCTGTCGACCTTCCAGCAGATGTGGATCTCCAAGGAGGAGTGCGTTCATTATTCGTTCGGTGCCAAGTTCTTACATACAAAATTGCCATAGGTACGACGAATCGGGACCTGCAATTGTGCACAGGAAGTGCTTCTGAGCATGAGTGAAGCCTCCACATGCACACACGACATTACCGTCTGTGAAGCAGAGCTGGCGTCGCTTTCAACCGTGTTGGGCGCGCCAGTCCCCAGCTAATCACTGACGAAATGGCAAGACAAAACAACGGGTGGTCTGCTCATCAACACTCTCATGCGTGTGCAGAGTCTAACTGCTGAATGATTGGCTGGATGTGCCAATCAATACTTATTCAACAGCGGAGAGCTTTCTCTGAACATTTTTCACGGCGTACAGCAAGCTGGCGGGCATCGCCGAGAGTCGACTCAGGGCTACACTCCGAATTCGAGTGCACACATGCCAGAGTGCGCATCAGGAAGAGCGTGTTATTCAGTGGGGAAGAGTTTCTTGCCCTACAGGAGAAGGAGGCACAACGGCACAAGAGGCTGCTGCCAAAGTGCACGCGAAGAGAGGCAGGCATTACGAGCAGTCCAGAAGGAAAGAGTGACACGTCGGCCGGGGATCCCTCCCTAGCGACGAGCAAGTGCCAGTCTGGCGTTCATTCGACAAGTGGCTGAGGTGTGAGACTGTGACGAGTTTGGCTTATGTGCTGCCTGTGCCCGTTCCCACCGCCACGTCCTGGAGGAGCACGAACAACAGTGATTCAAAAGAAAGTAAAATCTCTCTTCCAAAATTACCACCTAAGCGTCCACATCCATGCGTTGCATTCCCCGAGAAGCATACAAATCGACATGCCCCTGGTCCTCGAAAATATTAGGAAAGCGTCCCAAAACACAGTTTTGGGTGGTTCGTTTTTAAGTCGAGGTGGATCGCTAAGGCAGATCGCTCACTGATGAGTTCCTGTTAAAACGTTTTCTGAAAACGAATGGCTCGTGTTCGTCATTTCACACCTCGGTACTCGGAATTCACTCAGGCGCAACACATCCCCGTTCTTGTGTTGGTAACGGGACCTCCAATTCACGATTGTACCGAGGCTTGTGTCTGAGCCCCTATCAAATTACAGGGACGAAGCCCGAGGATCCGCTGCCAGAGCTTGTGGTCGTCGCCACTCCTCCACTGGTTGCCAGCCCACCGCTGCCGCCGCTCAGCGGCGATGGCGGGACAGGAACCACGATGATCGGCGTTCCGTCTGGGGCAGTGGTCCGGATGTGGAACGACGACGTCAGCGACAGTGGTCCCATCCCCGGCGACTGCTGTATCGGCGAAGCATCGCCCATCGTGACCGATGTTGCCGAGACGGGGACGAACTGCATATCGATATTGGGGACTGACACAAGCGAGCCCTCGGAGATCTCGGGAGCCATGCGCCTGTGCCTTGTCCTGTAGATCTGGACAACCGCCAGTGCTGCGGCGCCAGCAACGACGAACCCCATGGCCACTGGCACACCAATGACAGGCCCCAGGTCCGTCTCGAGCTCCTCCTTCACGAACACCTTCCCAGACCCACCGTGCGTCGCGTTTCCCGTAGAATTGCCCGTAGACGACGTCAGCACATGGCACCATCTCGCGAGGGGCTGAGCTGGCGAGTACCCTGCCTGACACATGCAATCCGTTGCGTTGCAGCCCTCTCCGCCGTCGCACTGTTCGCCCGTGTCGACGGCACCGTTTCCGCAGCCCGAGCAGAATCGGCGAGCAGGAGTGTACGCGGCGTGCCCAGCAGAGCACTTGCAATCAGATGTCCTGCAGAACGCTCCGCTGTCGCACTCCTCGCCCGTCTGAACCACTCCGTTTCCACATGCTATTGTGATTTTGTCAGAGTCCGTGCAAACATTATGGGCATCCGCACTCTGTGTTTCCCTGACGCATCCGAGCGAAACAGGCGACGTTGGGACGTATCCCATGAGACAAACGCACTCCGTCAGGTTGCAGTTTACACCGCCATCGCAGGCCTCTCCACTCTCGATGATGGAGTTGCCGCAGCCTGTGCACGACGGCACCCTCGGCGACATGGGCGAGTGGCCCGGCATGCACGTGCAGTTGGCAGTGCAGAACTTCCCCCCATCGCACTCCTCATTTCCCTGCACCGCCACGTCTCCGCACTCTGCAAGAATTGTAAGGAGATCATGGACCCAGTAGGGGCTGTGCAGACGCACTGTAGTTGATCTTCGTGCAGCCGATGGTGGGTGGCACCGTCTGCAGGTACCCTGCGAGGCACGAGCAGTTGGAGCAACCCGTACCGCTGTCACACTGTTCTCCTGAGTCGATGATTCCGTTGCCGCAACCAGTGCACCCCAGGCTTCTCGGAGTGTATGGCGAGTGTCCGGGAAGACACTTACATGTGGTGGGATCGCACCCCAGACCGCCATCGCATTCCTCGTCACCAACAAGGAATTTGTCCTTGCATGCTGAGGTATCGAGTAAGCAAGTGCTTTAAATGGCTTACAAACATGGAACGCAATTGATGGAGTTGGAACCGCTCCAGTGAGGCAAGCACATACATTGTGAATTACACCCGGTCCCTCCGTCACACTGCTCCGAACCATCCTTTACGCCATTTCCACACACTACGGGACGGGCATTAATGAATGCAAGACGTAAATCAATGAACGCACGAGGCTGTGAACAAACGCCATCGAAGCTGCAGGACGTCGCAGGAAACGATGTGTCTGAAACGCATCCAAAGTATGACTGATACTGCATTTGACAACCAGGAGAGTCGAACACTCCACAGTTGCAGTCGCACAGCTTGTCGCCCCAGCTGACCGGCGAGCACGTCCACCCGCGTGGGACGGGCCTGCAGACTCCCTCGTAGCACGTACCGTTGTCCCCACACGTCGACGGCCCATCTGCGTCCCAGCAGTCCGGGTCGCGCACTCCTCCTGGCACCTGGCACTCGCAGTCGCACACCCCGTCCCCGTACCTGCTGCTTGTGCAGGCAGCCGCTGTCCACGCCGTCTCGCACGCGCCCTGGGCGTTGCACTTGGAGACCCCGGGGCAGTTGACAGCCTTGGGGTGCCAATTGTTCTCGGTCGTCTCCACGCAGTCTGGGTCAATAGCGGTGCCTCCGCAGCCGCAGTGGCACCCATCGCCCGTGCCGAACGACGCCAGAGGGCACACCGCTGTGTTCCACCCGGGGGCTGCCAGCAGCTGTGAGACGAGGTGCGCCGGAGAGGAGAGGGCGGAACATACACAAGCAATGGCCACTGCGGCCGCAGACCTGCCCGGACCCGCAGGTGGCCGAGACGGGGTTTTTCTTGCAGTCGGGGTCCCACGCACCGCACTCGCAGTTGCACGTGCTGCCGTCGTTGTACAGCGACGCCGAGCACGTCCACCCGGGAACAGCTGCTCGCGAGCGATGGTCAAAGCGAGGGCAATGGGCGCTCGGGCGGACTCACAGGGAACCATTGGCTGGCCCAGGGTGCGGACGAGGACGTGGGAGTCGTTGGCGGTGTCCCAGTCGAGCACTGGCGTGCTCCACCCGCCCGAGGGCTGCCCGGTGAGCGAGACTGGCCTCCAGAAGGACATCCTGGGCCTGGTGATGTAGGACGTGTGGTAGAAGGCCCTGTGGCACTGCGACACAATCCTGAGGCCGATGAACACCCGGGAGCTCCATGCTGTGAGGTTGGCCACGGCGATCTCGGACCAGCTGTCGACCTGGCTCAGGGTTGTCGTTGTGGGCGCCTGCACGTTGACGGGTGTCGTCCGAGGAAGGCCCGTGGCGGGGTCCGCCTCGTACATCACGACCTGCACGCTCACCGTGAGCGTGTACACGCCTGATCCAATCACTGCGCCGTTGTAGCCCAGGAAGCACACCTGAATTTACCCGTTAGTGAGGAATTCGGGTGGACGAGAGAAATCCGGCCCGGGATGTACTTTGCTGTAGGACCACGGAAGGACTCTTGGCGTGAAGAGCGAGATGATCTCAACTCCGTTCGGGCCTGACGGGAGCTTGGCCGCTATAAGCGTGCCCAGCGCAGCCGGGATCAGTTGGCGAGGTGCGAGATGGGCAGGATGCGCACCAGAGCAGTTGAAAAAATCGGTTATGAGGGGAGCTGGCCTGCGCTCGAAGAGATGCGGGTTCTGAGTGGACAGGTACGTGGGCCCCGCGAATCCGGCAGGCTGCTCCCACGTGTCGTACGCCTCCATCTCGAGCGGCGGCTTCGTCAGGCATCGCTGTGCGTCCGCTGTGGCGCAGAAAAAACCCAAAAGCACAAGGGAAAGTGGTGCTGCACGCAGCGCAGCGCTTAGCATCTTTCTGGTGCGCGCTCCTTTTGTCCTTCTATCCGGCTTGCTTTTGCAGAGTGATCCCGCGCGAAGACTTTTTCTGAATGTAAACTCCGTGCTTTTTTGAGGCTCACCTTTTCCGGACCTGTTTTCCTCAATTCAATGTGCATGCCCACAATTGGCAGAACCTTTACACGACCGGGTCATAAATATCTACGTTGAGAATGCCAGCTGTTCCACAGACGCAATGTTCAGAGTAGATGGGACTGCTCCTTTCTGATTTTGCGTGGCTGTCATGCTGTCACATCAGTGGTGCAGAGGCAGCAATCAAAGGAGGACCAACACGCATAATCAGGAAACAGCTACATTTTGATTGCTTCATAGTGTTCGAGTGACGGAGCCCTTTTTCAATGTGCCGAGCAGCTTTATATGACGGGAACGAAGCCCGAGGATCCGCTGCCAGAGCTTGTGGTCGTCGCCACTCCTCCACTGGTTGCCAGCCCACCGCTGCCGCCGCTCAGCGGCGATGGCGGGACGGGAACCACGATGATCGGCGTGCCGTCTGGGGCAGTGGCCCGGATGTGGAACGACGACGTCAGCGACGGTGGGCCCATCCCTGGCGACTGCTGCAATGGCGACGCATCACCGAAGGTGATGGACGTAGCTGACGCCGGAACGAACTGCAAGTCGGTGTTGGGTACTGACACAAGGGTCCCCCCTGACATCTCGGGAGCCATGCGCCTGTGCCTTGTCCTGTAGATCTGGACAACCGCCAGTGCTGCGGCACCAGCAACGACGAACCCCATGGCCACTGGCACACCAATGACAGGCCCCAGGTCCGTCTCGAGCTCCTCCTTCACGAACACCTTTCCAGACCCACCGTGTGTCGCGTTGCCTGTCGTGTTTCCAGTCGAGGAATCAAGCACGTGGCACCATCTCGCGAGGGGCTGAGCTGGCGAGTACCCTTCCTGACACATGCAATCCGTTGCGTTGCAGCCCTCTCCGCCGTCACACTGTTCGCCCGTGTCGACGGCACCGTTTCCGCAGCCCGAGCAGAATCGGCGAGCAGGAGTGTACGCTGTGTGCCCAGCGGAGCACTTGCAGTCAGAGGCCCTGCAGAACGCTCCGCTGTCGCACTCCTCACCCGTCTGAACCACTCCGTTTCCACAATCTAAAGCAGTTATTCGTAGATGAGCGTAACTGAGCTGGGGAAACTGAGCTCACTCTGGGTTTCCTTGATGCATCCGAGCGAGACAGGCGACGTTGGGACAAAGCCTGCGAGGCACACGCACTCCGTTTGGTTACAGTTGGTGCCACTGTCGCAGGCCTCTCCACTCTCAATGATGGAGTTGCCGCAGCCTGTGCACGACGGAACCCGCGGCGACATGGGCGAGTGGCCCGGCATGCACGTGCAATTGACAGTGCAGAACTTGCCCCCATCGCACTCCTCATTGCCCTGCACCGCCACGTCTCCACACTCTGCGCCAGAACAGTCAGGAGAATCTGGGACACAACAGGGGCTATGCAGACGCACTGTAGTTGATCTTCGTGCAGCCGATGGTGGGTGGCACCGTCTGCAGGTATCCAGCGAGGCACGAGCAGTTGGAGCAGCCCACGCCGCTGTCGCACTGCTCCCCGGGGTCTATGATACTGTTGCCGCAGCCAGTGCACCCCAGGCTTCTCGGAGTGTATGGCGAGTGCCCCGGCAGGCATTTGGATGTGGTAGGGTCGCACCCCAGACCGCCAGCACAATCCTCATCCCCAACAATGAAATTGTCCGTATGGTCTGAGGTAGACGAGTAAGTAGTCATATAAGATTACAGTATCTCACCAGGACTACAATAAACGGATCCAGCAGCGCCGTTCCAATGTGGCAAGCACATACATTGCGAATTGCATCCAATTCCGCCGTCGCATTGTTCCCCCTCATCTTTCACTCCATTTCCGCACACTGCAGAACATCGGTGAGAATCTCCTTTTGAGCCATTGTTGTGAACGCACAGGGCTGCGCGCAGACACCATCGAGGTTGCATGATGTCGACGGCAGAAGACTGTTTGATACACATCCAAAGTATGACTGACGCGGCATTTGGCAACCAGGAGTGTCGAACACTCCGCAGTTGCAGTCGCACAGCTTGTCGCCCCAGCTGACCGGCGAGCACGTCCACCCGCGTGGGACGGGCCTGCAGACTCCCTCGTAGCACGTACCGTTGTCTCCGCACGTCGACGGCCCATCTGCGTCCCAGCAGTCCGGGTCGCGCACTCCTCCTGGCACCTGGCACTCGCAGTCGCACACCCCGTCCCCGTACCTGCTGCTTGTGCAGGCAGCCGCTGTCCACGCCGTCTCGCACGCGCCCTGGGCGTTGCACTTGGAGACCCCGGGGCAGTTGACAGCCTTGGGGTGCCAATTGTTCTCGGTCGTCTCCACGCAGTCTGGGTCAATCGCGGTGCCTCCGCAGCCGCAGTGGCACCCGTCGCCCGTGCCGAACGACGCCAGAGGGCACACCGCTGTGTTCCACCCGGGGGCTGCCAGCAGCTGTGAGACGAGGTGCGCCGGAGAGGAGAGGGCGGAGCATACACAAGCAATGGCCACTGCGGCCGCAGACCTGCCCGGACCCGCAGGTGGCCGAGACGGGGTTCTTCTTGCAGTCGGGGTCCCACGCACCGCACTCGCAGTTGCACGTGCTGCCGTCGTTGTACAGCGACGCCGAGCACGTCCACCCGGGAACAGCTGCTCGCGGGCGATGGTCAAAACGAGAAACCAAAGGGCCACAGGTGGACTCACAGGGAACCATTGGCTGGCCCAGGGTGCGGACGAGGACGTGGGAGTCGTTGGCGGTGTCCCAGTCGAGCACTGGCGTGCTCCACCCGCCCGAGGGCTGCCCAGCGAGCGAGACTGGCCTCCAGAAGGACATCCTGGGCCTGGTGATGTAGGACGTGTGGTAGAAGGCCCTGTGGCACTGCGACACAATCCTGAGGCCGATGAACACCCGGGAGCTCCATGCTGTGAGGTTGGTGACGGAGAGCTCTGACCAGCTGTCGACCTGGCTCAGGGTGGTCGTTGTGGGCGCCTGCACGTTGACGGGTGTCGTCCGAGGAAGGCCCGTGGCGGGGTCCGCCTCGTACATCACGACCTGCACGTTTACCGTGATTGTGCTCGCGCCTGATCCAATCGCTGCGCCGTTGTAGCCCAGGAAGCACACCTGCATTTTGATCATTTCGGTATTTACAAATGATGGGTTGTGCCCGAGAGGGATTATACCTTGCTGTAGGACCACGGAAGGACTCTGGGCGTGAAGAGTGAGATGATCTCAACGCCGTTCGGGCCCGAGGGATACTTGGCCGCTGAAGGCACCATGTTGGAAGGATAGCGGATGGTTGGATCGCGCACCAGAACAGTCGTAAGAATCGGTTATGAGGGGAGCTGGCCTGCGCTCGAAGAGATGCGGGTTCTGAGTGAACAGGTACGTCGCGTCCTTGTAGCCATTCGGCCTCTCCCATGTGTCGTACGCCTCCATCTCCAGAGGCGGCTGCGTGAGACACCGAACCGCCTCTCCAACGGCACAGAAAAAAGCGAACGCCAGTAAAACAGGCGCTGAGCGGAGCGCGAAGGAGCTTCCCATCAGTCACAGCAGAACGTGACTGTGCTCTTGTGCAACTCTTTTGCCTTGCGGCTCTTGCGATGGTGCACTCCGCGGACTCGAGTGCCTTTAACACTGAATGCACCAAACTGACTGATTTTCCTGTTTGCACTACAAATTTCCTTCACACCACTCGTGCACGTATTCGTACTTTTCGACACCTGATTCAACAGTATTATACCGTTACAGTCATTTTGCCACTAAACAGCACGAAAAGAGGCCATGCGTGTGCTCTCTCTGTGCCTGCGCCTACTTGCCGTCGTCGCGCCTCTCGTGGCCTCGCAGTGCTCCCCGGGCGCGGGATACACCCTGGTCAAGTACGACGCCGTCAACTGGCCGCAGCAGCCCGCCACTGCCCCGCTCCTGCCCGCCGGGACCTGCAGTCGTGCGCCTCAAATTTATGCACCGGAAATTGCAGTTATTTCAAAGGGTTTCGTTTTTTTTGCCCCCGCCTCCCTCCTATGCGGCCCGGATGCGGTCTCCCGACCCTGACTGTACTTGCCACCGCGGATCGTGCTCGTGCTCTGTGCAGCGCCGTTTTTGGGATCGTCGGTGGAGATCGTGCAGCTGATCACGCCGCCCGCCGTGCCGTGGGACGTGACGACCGTGTGCCTGCAGCTCAACGCGACCATCGTTTCCACCGAGACCGTTGAGGTCACGCTGTACCGCGAGGACAGCGGCGCGCCCTCGGCCGCTCCCGTCTTCACGCAGAAGTTCTCCGTGCCGCTCACCTCCAGCGCGTTCCACCTGGACACCTCGTGGGTCAACGTCGCCCCGACGGGGCTGGTCGTCGACGACCAGCACATGTACCTCGGCATCCGCGTCGTGGCTCCGTGCAACCGCATCACGTACAACACGCAGATGCTGTGGAAGGGCCGCAGGGCCTTCTGGAGGGCCCTCTCCGCGGACCCCTGGTCGCTCTTCGCCGCCGACTGGGCCCACGACAACGCCACGGTCGTGCCGATCAGGACCGTCGGCATCGCACGAAAAGGTACACTTTTCCCTCAGTGCACAACTGCATGGAGGGCACTTGCCTGATTCTGGGCGCGCATTTGACACAGGGGTCCCGCCGTCGTGGACCGCGTGCGCGGCAAGCCTCTACAACGACTCGGTGTGCCACTGCGAGTGCGGCGCGCCCGACCCGGACTGCAAGGCGACCGCCGTGTCCCCGAGCTGCTCCGCCGCCGGCACCGTTTGCAGCCCTCTGGGCCACTGCGTCAGTACGGTTCTCTTCGGGTTACGCCTCCCATTTCTGACTGTGACTGCCTCGGCTCCAGAACCGGGCTGGAACGAGGCTGTGTGCCCGCTCAAGTTATACGGCATCGGGGACGGGTGCCAGTGCGGCTGTGGGGGGACTCTGATCGATCCGGATTGCCGCCTGTCGTCCGAGGCGGGCGCGTGGTACCCGCGGGCTCTCAACTGCCCCGGCATCGCCAAGTGCAACGACGCGGGCGCCTGCCAGGACGCGTGGACCGGCTGCAGCACCTCCAAGTTCGGCGACGGCGTGTGCGACTGCAAGTGCGGGGTGCTCGGGGTGCTGGACCCGGACTGCCTGACGACAAACAACTCGGACTGCGGCTCCATGTCGACGTGCATGTCAGGCGGGTGCCGCGCGTTCCCCAGCGCGTGGCAGTGCGTCCCGTCGATGTACAACCAGTTCCCTCAGGCGACGCACCACTCGTCCAAGCACTGTCAGTGCAACTGCGGGGCCTTCGACCCCGACTGCACTTTCCAGCCGGAGTCGAGCATTTACTGGGCTGACGGGTGCGACCCAGACAGGATGGTCTGCGGTATCAATGGGACGTGCAAGGTCTCCTGTACGCACACCACCAGTCACGGCCACTCGGCGAGCGGACAACCTCACTGATATGCCTGCTCCCCAACGCGCAGCGCCACATGGTGACGGCATTGTGGACAGTTATGAGGACTGTGACTCCGGGAGAGCATGCGGAACAAATGGTCGCTGCCTCACGGGCTACATCCAAACCAATCCAAAATCACTGGGCTGTGTCGAGAGTGAGCCCAAATTGGTGGAGCAGCAGGAACTCACATTTCTCGCAGACTGCGGTGACTCCTTGGTTGTGGGGTCAGAGGATTGCGATGGGGGCGCCTTCTGCTCATCCACGTGCAAGTGCCTGGCCGGGCATTCCCCAATCTCCCAGCGGTTCTGCAGCGGGTGCGGAAATGGCTTCAAGGAGTCGTCGGAGGAGTGCGACTCGGGCGTCGGTTGCGACTCGACCTGCAAATGCGTGCATGGCTACATGTCAGCCGACAACCAATCCCGCGACTGCGTCCAGGCTCATTCGTGTACGGGCTGTTACTCCATCTATGCATTCCTCACCAACTTCTCGTTCTGTAGTCTGTGGAGACTCGTCGGTCGACCCAGGCGAGGACTGCGACGGTGGCTCGTTCTGTCATTGGCAGAACTGCACGTGCTACGACGGCCACCTGCCGTACACTCAGCGGAGCAAGAGCTGCCGCGGCTGCGGCAACGGCGTCGAGGAGGACTCGGAGGAGTGCGACGGAACCGAGGGCTGCGCACCCCAGACGTGCACCTGTGTTCAGGGCTACGTTAAGTACGCTGGCGTCTCTGGCTGTCAGTTGATCCCCGAGCGTGCGTCTTCACTTGAGCCCGCATCAATTTTGAATGCCCTCACTGATCTCGTTGGGCAGTGTGCGGCAACGGGAAGCTGGACTCGAACGAGGAGTGCGACGGAGGAGTGTTCTGCAAGGCGGGATGCGTGTGCGAGGCAGGGCACAGCCCCGTGAAGCAAACCTTCTGCGGTGGGTGCGGCAACGACTGGGTCGACGACGGCGAGCAGTGCGACGGCGGGTACGGCTGCGTCGACTGCACGTGTGGCTCCGACTTCACGCCCTCCAACCCTCCGACGGTGTCGTGCACGTGGGTTTCGCCGAGGGACCAGTCAGGGAACCTCTCGGTGGTCGTGCACAGGAAGAAGGACGCGCGCGTCGTCGGAGCCGCTGCTGGCGTGTCCGTTGGCGTCGCCTTCGTCGTGTGCTGCATACTCGGGGCTGTGGTGCGCATCGTGTCGTCTATCCGCAAGAAGGAGGAGCCCAGCAGGCCGATAGAGAGCACCGACACACAGCTCAACTTCGTGGCCGCTGCGCCCGTGGGCGGAGTGAACCTCAGCGGCACCCCGAACACCATGTTCACGCACCAGGCCATGTCGAGCTCGGAGATGGCCCGGTCCACTCCCTACGTGCACTCGAGGGCGGCGGACGGCACGCCCATCGTCGTCGTGCCGTGCGGGGGCCTGGACCTGTCGGAGCAGAAGGACGGTATCGAAATCGTTCCGGGCAACGTGGTCCCCGCCGGGCCCTTGGACCCGCTCGTCTCGATGAGCCTCTCGACCCAGCTGCCGCAGATAACCTCCATGGTTCAGCACAGCGTTTCCGCGGCCGACGGCACAGCCGCGGGCTTCTCCGGGCCGCACACCGCCCCTGTTTCGCAGTAGAGCCAGAGCCACCACCACCACCACATATCTGTAGACCTCATAGACCCGCCCCGGTCAATCAACTAGCTTGCACAGCCCGTGCAACGTTCTGGAACACTCGGTTTGCCGTGTATTATGGAGAGAGGGAGCAGATGCCACAGCCCTGCCTCTTGTCTCAGCGCGTACGGACAGGGACTTCGTCGGGAGATCCGGGAGATCCCGGGGTTTCTTTCAGAGCCTCGTCGAGCTCAACGAGTTCGTCGAGCTCCTGATGGACCACCTCGCCGCGCATGGCGGCGTTGCGCCTCTTGAGCCACAGGAAAACGTCGTTGAGCACGCAGAAGAACATGACCGTGACCATGATCGCAGCCGACCCCCGGAAGAGTATGTCTCCCCCGAAGTACTTGAACACCGCTCCTCCTGCAATGAACCCGATGCCGAACCCGAGGCCCAGGTAGAACCCGGACAGCGCGCCCTGGGCCGTGGCCTCGAGCCCCTTGGGGAACAGTGCTGAGATGCGCGACACGGCGGCAGCCCAGAAGAACCCGAACATGATCCCGTGCAGGCCCTCGATGGGCAGCGCCCACCACGGGCTGGGGATGAGCGTGTAGGACATCACGCGCACCACGAAGGCCAGCTGCGACGTGAACATCATCAGCTCGGGGCCCAGCTTGCGCAGCAGGAACGCCGAGAAGAAGAACGTGGGTATCTCGAGCCCGATAGAGCAGAGAACAGAGGCCCCGTAGAGGCCGTACACATTCTCCGTGCTCGCGAACTTCTGCTTGAGGTACATGAAGAACAGCTGCGTCTGGGCCTGCCCCGCGCCCAGGAAGAACCTGCAGACAGAGAGCCGTCAGAGACCGTGCCAGACAACGTGAAGTGCACGCGTACGCTCTGAACAGAAGAGTGAAGACGTCCCACTGCAGGCACGCACGCAGCTTGACGAGAAACGGCACGTCCCTGGGGGCTGCCCTGTTGGACTTTGGCGCCTCTGTCGCAGGCTTCATGCGGCTCAGCAGGCTAAAGACGACTCTTTGAGTACAGTCGTGGAGAATGGTGTGGCGTACATAGCGAAGAGAACGAAGAAGATGGCGCAGACCCCACTGAGGAGGAAGATGACACCGAACCCAAACCTGTTGATGCCGTAGCCACCGGTGCAGGCGATCACGCCCCACGCAGCAGAGAGCCACCACCTCTGCTTGCCATAGCCATCCATCCCGACCTTCTCGATAATCTTGGGAACCGGTTCAGGGTTCAGGTCTCGAGAAACTCGAGGGGGGTGGGCGGCTCTGTGGAGACTTACGCAAGCATCGAGGAAGGGAGTGATAGGGGCCCTGCAGAAAGCAGCAGTGGCAACGAGTACCAGCAGCACCCAGATGTTCGAGGCTCCCCAGAACCACGCGATCTGCGATACCTGTACAACAAGAACCATCACACGTCACCGATTGGACAACCGATTCTACCCCCCTGACAAGGACAGCAACCCCTGAACGAAAACGGAAGCAAGCCTCCCTCTGGCGGGTTCTGGCTTGGTTTTCCCGAAAACTGGCCACGTCATCGCTCAGGGAAAGAGAGCAGAAAGACACGCAGGAAGTAAAAGACGCAAGCCCCACACCCAACGCGCTGGACGCCGGCGCGCACGATGCACACTACGATGGCGACGACCCACAGGAGCGTGCGGCGCCGCAGCCTGTCCGCCATCGCCGTCCACAGCGGCGCGCCGACGAACATCACAAACGGAATCACCGCCATCAGCATCCCCACCTGCGACTCGTCGTATCTCTGCCGGTTCCGGCGCTGTCAGGCAGCGGGTCTCGCGGCGGGCGCGGGGGCGGGCCGCGCGCCTTGTTGAAGAAGGCGACGCTGAAGCTGAGGATGGGGCTGAGGGCGCCCGCGTAGAAGATGTTGGCGGCCTTGGGGACGACGGCGCGCCAGACGCGGGCGCCGAGGGGCTCGGGCAGGCGCTCCGAGGAGGCGCCCGCGTCGTCGAGCGCGGGGGACTCGCTGATGGGGAGCGAGGACTCGGACTCGACGCGGTCGTACATCTGAGCCCAGCAAGCGTTAAAAATGCTACTGACGGGCTGAGATCGGGGATTAACTCGGATATCTGCTCCGGAAAATCTGCTGTGAAAAATCCCGAAATCAGCGCCAACCAGCGGCCTTACACAGCAAACGAGCATTCATTCCAGTGAATTAATCACGTTCAGTTGCTCTCAGCGCTGGTGGCGCATGCAGAGTGAAGCTCGTCGACATCCACAATCTCGCTGAGCGGCTCGTGCAGGACCTCGCCCCGGATGGCTGCGTTGCGCCTCCTGAGCCACAGAAACACGTCGTTGGCGGCAGAGAAGATCATGACCGCCCCCATGATCACCGCCGACCCCGTGAACAGGACCTCTCCTCCCATGGACCTGAACACCTCGCCACCCGCGATGAACCCAACGCCAAACCCGAGGCCCAGGTAGATCCCAGCCAGCACGCCCTGGGCCGTGGCCTCGAGCCCCTTGGGGAACAGAGCCGAGATGCGGGTCACTATGGCAGCCCAGAAGAACCCGAACATGATCCCGTGCAGGCCCTCGACGGGGAGAGCCCACCACGGGCTCCTGATGAGCGTGTAGGACACGACACGCACCACGAAGGCCAGCTGCGACAGGAACATCATCAACTCGGGGCCCAGCTTGCGCAGAAGGAACGCCGAGAAGAAGAACGTGGGTATCTCGAGGCCGATCGAGCACATCACCGAGGCCCCGTAGAGCCCAAACAGCTTCTCCGTGGGGAACTTCTGCTTGAGGTACATGAAGAACAGCTGCGTCTGGGCCTGCCCCGCGCCCAGAAAGAACCTACAGACAGTGAGCCGTCAGAGACCGTGGCAGACAACGTGAAGTGCACGCGTACGCTCTGAGCAGAAGAGTGAATACGTCCCACTGCAGGCACGCACGCAGCTTGTCTAGGAACGGCACGTCCTTGGTGGGCGGCCTGCAGGTCTTGGGCGCCTCTGCAGACGGCTCCATGCGAGCGAGCAGGCTGAGAAGCGCACCGTCAACAATAACCAGAGCCCAGGGAGGGGGCTCATACATGGCTGAAATGACGAACAAGGCGGTGCAGACCCCGCTGAGGATGAACACGACACGGAACCCGTACATGTCGATACCATAGCCGCCGGTGCACGCGATCACGCCCCACGCAGCCGAGAGCCACCACCTCTGCTTGCCGTACTCCTCCAGCCCCACTTTCTCGATAACCTGGGGTGGCCGTTAGATGCGTGGGGGTACGGCAGTTGACCGGACTCACGCAAGACTCGTGAAACGGCGAGATCGGCGCCCTGCTGAAGGCGGCGAGGGAGACGAGGGCCAGGAGCACCCACAGGTTGGAAGGCCACCAGTACCACGACATGTGCGCCAGCTGCGTGCATTCGCCAGACGACAACAAACGGGCGTGAGGTCGTGGAAATGCAGAGATGTTACGGCTTGGTGCACGCCCCACTCTGCAATTGGCTTATCATTCTGGGAAATTCCCTAATACGTCACGCGAGCCTCCCATACAATTCACAGAAAACGTCTGCACCCAACCCCGAAATCGGTTATGCGTGCGCGTACAGAGCATAGGACGATGGAGAGGCACCAAAGCAGCGTGCGGCGCTGCAGAATGTCCGCCAGAACCGTCCACAACGGCGAGCCGATGAACATCACGAACGGGCTGATTGCCATCAGCAGGCCAACCTGAGACTCGTTGTATTTCTGCACGCACAAGCCCACGGTCAGAACACAACGAGGCCAAAGACGGGATGTGCGATGAGATGCGAGGAATGCGAGCCTGGTCGTAGAAGAAGGCGACGCTGAAGCTGAGGATGGGACTAAGCGTGGCGGCGTTGAATATGTACGAGACCTTGGGTACGACTGAGCGCCAGACCTGGCACGCACGCACTCGCAGGTACTCGCCAGCGTCCTCCGGCTGGCTCGAATCGTCGGTTGTGGGCACGTTGATAGGGTCCATGGCCTTCAACTCGCGATGCTGTTGCTCTGATGACTAATTACAAATGTGACAGTGAGTGGTCGTTTGGGAGCAGACACTAACGCCTGTCGGTTACGCCAACGTATTTCGTGTTCGGAAAGCCGTGGCTATCGGTGTTCGGGAAAATGCCGCCCGAGTGTAGAACAGACGCGTGATGTGCGGGCATAGGATTGTAAAACACCACATTTTGCTTTCTGGCGAGATTGCAGATTGGCGGTTGGGAGGAGATACCCACACCCAGCACATAGCACGGCACAGACGCCTGGGGGAACGGATTGCGCGAACTGGGTGGGCCAAATCGTCCCAGAGAATCCCAAGAGAAAACAGTCACAGTTAATCTCAAAAAGTTCCCATAATGGCCAACCGATGGGAAAAGCCGCGCTTTTGGCCAACGTCTGCCACCCGCAAATCAAGGTTGTCCAAAAATCAAGAGCAGATAAATAGGATACCAGAGGCAACCCACTCTGGTGCCCCACTCTTGCTGCTGACAACACCCGTTTTTGAAATGGATAGACACATTTGTGGAGCAAACGAAACAAGACACGAAAACACGAAGACACGACGAGCATGCCTACGCACAAGCATGCAATACAGGTGTACATACAGGTGTGAGAAACGAGTCCGCCTCGGCATGCGTGTTTGTGGTTCGTTTGGTCGTTGTGGCGGCCAGTCCGGTCAGATGGGGAGGACGGTGCGTGCTGTGCTCAGGAGGCAGCTCTGCGCAAACGGTATGTACGACGCGCCGTACCACACGGCCGCAGCGACCTGCGCTATCACCGACATCATCGCGAGCCCCGCGGACCCGACCTGCGGCGAGAGCAGTGTCATGTCAGGCCGCCGTCCCCACCGCCCGCCAGGACCGTAATGGCCGGTCGGAAACACGTCAGAAAAGCGGCACAATGGCCACCGCACCGAGAGGGCGAAGAAAAGGGTGAGGACGACGGTGGAGAAGTAGAGGATGGCAGAGATCGCGCGCGAGCGGTCCTGGAACGCGCTGCGCAGCTGGCGCGCGGGCCCCACAAGGAAGAAGGAGGCCGAGAGGATGAAGATGCTGCCGAGCGTGTAGAACTTGGCGAAGCGCGTGGGGCTCAGCAGGAACATCGTCGACTGCGCGGGGTCGTTCCGGAAACAGAAACACGGGGGATGAGGGGGCAGGCCAGGGAAAAACATGCGGACGGCGGGAGTCGAACGTACCAGCCCAGCGAAAAAGAGGCCCAGGCCCAGGAACACCGAGAAGAAGATGACCCGCTGCACCGGAGGACGCGGCGGCGCGCGGTGTGAGATGCACGGGCGATTTGGGGGAGTGGCGCGGGGTCTGTGCCTTGGCGAGGGACAGCTGGAACGACGACGAAACCTCCTCCCACACGGTGGGCGGGCGCTCGGGCTGCTGCCCGAACAGGTTCCCCATCTGCGACTTGAGCGAGCTCAGCGGGTCCTCCGTGTTCGCCATCCTGGAAAACACTACAGCCTCAGAATCTCTCGGCGGAGATCCATGGATCTAGGAGATTTCAGTGACAGAAATCTGGGGGGAGCATATCTTATTCTTGCTGAGAGCACTTGACAGCCATCATGCGTGTGGCCGTCGTGATCGCCGTCGCTCTCGCCTGCACCGCGCACTCGTACAAGCCCGTGGTCATGATCCACGGGTACGGCTTCGGGATGCCCGGCGCGGGCACGGAGCGGGACTTCGCCCAGATGATCGGCTGGCTGGGCCAGTGGCACCCGGGGCAGCCCACCTACGCCATCCACTGCGACGACGGGGACCTGAGCGGCAAGCCGCTGTGGACGCAGATCGAGGACTACGCGCTCGTGATCGACGCGATCATCAGGGAGCACCCGGGGCAGTTTGCAGAGGGGTTCCACCTCGTGGGCCACTCGCAGGGGTCGCTCGTCTCGCGCGGGCTCATCGAGGTCCACGGCTACGACGTCGACAACTACGTCACCCTCGCCGGCATCCACAGCGGAACGTGCGTCCCCCCGCGTCCCTGCCGATCCCCTTTGGGCTCAACCGCTATGGCCCCGTTTGGAGAGTTTTCCCTCTGCTGGTGACTGTTCCACATTCGATTCAATTGATCGTTTTGGCGCGGAAACAAACGTCAGCTACGGGCATTGCGATCCGGTGCTGCCGGGGGCGAACGTGACGTGCTCGCAGGTCACCGAGGCGCTGTACACGGACGAGCAGCAGAGGAGCTCGAGCATCGCGAACATGTGGCACGACGCCGCCGACAGCGAGCTCTTCCTGAGCAAGAACGTCTTCCTCCCCGTCCTGAACAACGAGGTCGAGACCAACATGTCCGACCTCTTCCGCAAGAACATCGCCCGCGTCAACAACATCCACCTCCTCGCCTCGCCCGGCGGTCCGCTCCGCGACACGGGGTTTTTTCCCTCCGAGGGTCGCTGAGTTGGGTCCCCGCGTGCAGACGAGGCCGTCGTCCCGTGGATCAGCGGGCTCTGGGGGTTCTGGGACGCCGGGGCGAGGGAGATGCTGCCGATGCAGCAGCAGGCGCCGTTCGTCAAGGACGTGCTGGGCATCCGCGACCTGTACGAGCAGGGCCGCGTGCACCTCGTCGAGGTCCCGGGCGTCAGGCACTGCGACTGGATGATGAAGGAGAACGTGTTCAGGGACTACGTCTTCCCTCTGCTGGTTTGAGCCGGCCCCAAAGTGAGATACGTTTGCAACGTCACGTGCGCCCTCTGGCTGGCGCCCTGAATCTCTATCTCGCCACACGCCCTTTTCGTCTCTTTCGCAGACAAGAGAAAGAAAACAAGACGGATAGATGGCTTTGCTGCTGGCTTACAGGCTCTGCTTGGTACCTCCGCTCCCTCCTCCCAGTCGTTGGGACCACTCGCATTCACTAACACACCGCTGCAGGCGATCACAGCAGCCGCCCTCTGCTGCGCTGCTGCCCCGCACGTCTGGCATCTCAACGACGCAGTCACCCGCGCGATCACGACCGAGAGAATTCAGGCGCATCTCAGATTCCTCTCGGACCCGCTGCTCGAGGGCCGATTTGCCGGCTCTCGCGGCGAGTCTCTCGCTGCCAACTACATCGCGGCGCAGCTCGCGGCCAACAACGTCCTCCCGGCAAACGGAAGCTCCTACTTCCAGGCCGTGCCTCTCACCGTACGTTGTTGGTGTTTGTTGTCCGGTTTGCTTTTGCTCGTTTTCGTCCTCAAAAACGGCACAATTCGTACGTTGCCGAGAGTTCTGACGCCGGGAAAAGGCTGTTGCCCCTGTGGTGAAAGGAGACCTCGTGCTCTCGGGTGCGTCGGGCTCGTTGACACTCCATCACGGAGCGGAATACGTGGGCTCCACGCAGATGCGCAGCACAAACGTCACTCTCGACGGCGACGGTGCACGATCGTTCTCACGCGCTATTCGCGTTTTGACGATAAGACAGATGTCGTGTTTGTCGGATATGGGATATACGACGCTGCGCATGACTGGGATGATTACAAGGGTGTTGATCTCACTGGAAAGATAGCGCTGGTGGTCCTGGCACAACCCACCACGGGCGTGTGGAACTCGAAGCCAATGACATGGGCAGGGCGCTACAACTACAAGTGCGGCCCCCCCTCCCTCGGTGTGCTGGCGCTGATGTTGTGCTCACTCAGGATAGAGGAAGCCGCAAAGCGGGGCGCCAAGGGTGTGCTGTTCATCAACATTCCTTCGAGGACGGGCTACAGCTGGACGGCAATGCAGGGGGCCCAGGGCGGCTCCGTTGTCCAGAGCCCGTCGAGCCTTCCTGCCAATCCTGTTGCATTCTACGCATGGGTGAGCACGCGCTCGTAAGTGACGGGACTCAGCAGGATTGTTGCCTTTAGGTGGAGCAGGGAGCAGCTGACCAGGCTGCCCATTTGTGTGGAACGAACCTTTCGAGCCTTCTCATCGCGGCCGAGAGCCCCAGCTTCACCCCGATGATTCTCCCGTTTCAGGCCTCGCTGAGGTCCACGTTCAAGTTCAGCGACTTTGCCGGGAAGAGCGTCGTGGGAATCATCCCTGGAAGGAGCAGGCCGCACGAGGCCGTTGTCATGAGTGGGCACATCGACCACATCGGGACACAGAACGGGACCGTGTATCCAGGGGCCCTCGACAACGCCGCCGGGGCTGCAATAGTCCTTGCGGCAGCAATTGCTTTGGGCCAGAGGACTGCCTGTGGAATGGTTACCAACGAGCGCAGCATCCTTTTCTTCTTCCCCACGGCCGAGGAGTGGGGGCTGTATGGAGCAAAGCACCTCATCAGAAATCCTCTGGGACTTCGTATCATTGCCAATGTCAATTTTGACATCGGAAACGGCTGGGGCAGGACAAGGGATCTCATCGTGGTTGGGCGCAACACGATGACAACCGATATTGTCCCCAAGGTGTTCAGCAAGGAAGGCCTGATAATGACGCCAGACCCGGTGCCCCAGATGGGGTTCCTCTACAGATCGGACTCGTTTGCATTCGAGCAGAGCGGAATTCCATCTATCTGGGTATTGCAGGGGACCATGTACTACGGCAAGCCAGCCGACTACTTCAGCACAGTGGTGACCAGCTATCTCATGCCCCCGCCACTGGGGCGCTACCACCAGCCCACAGACACGTTTGAGAACATCGCAAGCTTCGAGGGAATGGAACAGCAAGGACGCGCGGGTCTGCGCGTCATCTACGCTGTTGCAGACTCGCGGACCTACTACCCATCGAACTCAGGGATCTCATCCCTGTGAAACCAATCCTGAGGTCTGGCGCCAGGAGGAAAAACCTGCTTTCTTTGTGAGTGCTAAGGGCTTCTCTCTGACTCTCTCTCACAGAAACCGGGAATGCTGGGTGGGTTCTAATGAGGTAGACATTGTCAATCACTTTACCAAGTGCTCTCTCACGTTCAAAACGTACTGTCTCTTCTCTTTTCATGGCACGTGGGTTTCACACCGGCATATCAGACCGGGAGATTCATGGAAGGACATGAATCTCGAACAGATCGCTCAGACGGGATTTCCTGTGTTGCAAGTTGGTTACACACACCCAATGCGTACGTTTGTGTTTGCGGTTGCAGCGCTCGCCTGCGCCGCGTCTGCGTACAAGCCCGTGGTCATGATCCACGGCTTCGGGTTCTGGGTCCCCGGCTGGGGCACCGACAAGGACTTCAACAGCGTGATTGGCTGGCTCAACCAGTGGCACCCGGGGCAGCCCACCTACGCCCTCAAGGTCAACAACGAGTACCAGAGCAGCAAGGACCTCTGGACCCAGATCGACGACTTCGCCCGTGCGCTCGACGAGATCATCAGGCAGCACCCGGAGCAGTTTGCCGAGGGGTTCCACCTCGTGGGCCACTCGCAGGGGTCGCTCGTCTCGCGCGGGCTCATCGAGGTCCACGGCTACGACGTCGACAACTACATCACCCTCGCCGGCGTGCACAACGGGCTGTGCGCTTTCGGTCCCCACACCCCCTCTCGGCGACGCGCCTTTCCCGTTTGATTTTGATCCCCTTCGGGCAACTTCCGCCAGTGGATTTTCGCTGTAGTTTGATTGCATCTTCCAAGGCTTTGTATTGATTAACCGTCGGCTCCTGCACATTAATCGGCCACGTTTCGCGTCGATCTTCTCTGATTCCGCCGCACAGCTACGGGCGCTGCGGTTCGTGGTTCTTCCACGGGTGGTCGTGCTCGAGGGTCACCGATTTCCTGTACAACGAGCAGAAGCAGAAGACGCTGAGCGTGGCCAACATGTGGCGCGAGGCCAGGAACAACACCCTCTTCCTCGAGAAGAATCTGTTCCTCCCGATTCTCAACAACGAGGTCGAGACCAGCAGGTCTGACATGTTCAGGAAGAACCTCGCCCGTGTCAAGAACATCCACCTCTTCGCATCTCCCGATGGTTCGTTTCAATCGATTTGCGTTCCGATCACGAGCTCACCTGTGATACAATGACAACAACAGATCCGGCCATTGCTCCGTGGATCAGCGGGCTGTGGGGATTCGTGAGGGACGACGGAACGACGCTGGCGCCCATGCAGGAGCAAACCCAGTATGTGAAGGACGTGCTGGGTCTCCGTACAATGTACGAGCAGGGCCGTGTGCATCTGACCCAGGTGCCGCATCTCGGTCATAACGACTGGATGAAGAAGGAGGACGTCTTCAAGAAGCATGTCTTCCCCCTGCTGGTTTAAAACCAACAGAGCAACACATTGCAAAGGGTTTGGAAGATGATACTATTGTGTTTGGTGTAGTGTGTGAAAGAGGTACCAGCAGGCAGGGAAAGGAAGACAAACAAATAGACACAACAAACTTGGGTCTCTCTATATGGACATTTGTTACCAAGCAGTCTTCACCAGGTGATTACAAGTTATGGGGTTGGAATGACCAGTGAGTAGTTAAGCCTGTAATATTGTGTCAGCAGTTAGCTGAAGCTCCTCCTGCAGCTCCTCAAGGAGGTCAAACAGCATGAAGAGTATCTCGACCTTGCAGATCATTGCCTTCATCATGTCTGAGGCATTGTCATAATGAATGGCCCGTTTTTTAAACACTGATCTCCTTGATGATGGTGGTGTTGAGTGTGTTCTCCAAGGGCTTGTTGAAGTGGTATCCTCTGGTGACTTGCTCACTTGCTGTGGTTTGCAGTGGGCAGCATCACTCGGAAAGGTATGAAGGGGCCTCTTATCATGTTGTTCACATGGCCCAGTCAGCATGCTCCCCAGACCTTAATCCTAAATATGTATGATCTCTCCTCAAGGCTCGTGTGGCATTACACCACCCTCAGAATGTTGCTGTACTGTACTGCATACTGCACAAGAAATGGGCAAAGCTTTCAGAATCTCTTGCCAACAACTTGGTGGCAAGTATTAAATCACGTCTGGAAAGGGTCACTGAAGCTAATTGGAACTACACCCTAAACTCCATCAGTACTTCTTCTCTTCTTCCTCTGTCTCTTGTGATAAGCATGCTTGGCTTTCTGTCAAGAAGAGCATTACCCCATTTATGATCAGTACTGTACAAATTTTTGCCGTTTTTGGTATAGCATTTAAGGCTTCATTCAGGGAACTGTAATGCTGCTGATTTAACCGGATTGTGAAACCTGAAGGGTGTTTATGATTCTTGCATCTGTTTTTAGTTGATCACAGACTGAAATCATGTAGGAGTTGATACTACCACCTTAAAGGGACTTTTCCTTCTATTCATGATATTCTTCCAGAAGAAACAGCTTTAAATGTTATAAGGCATTCTCAGTAAGAGATGTACATTGGTCAAATCTTCTATTTATAATGTTTGTTGGTTATAATGGAAATTCTGAAATTAACAGTAGCTTCCTCTTCTATGTCTCTCATGGGCCGGTATGTAACTGAAGGTCCAGAACATTAGTTGTCACTGCCTGAAGGCATTGACTCATTTGAATGGAATGCTGTACTATCTAAGACAGATCAGTATCATACGTTCATCAAATCATGTATGATTAGCTCTTATACAGCAGCTTAGTCAGTACTGCATATACTGCTCACACAGAGCTGCAGTTATGTGAACATTTTTCATTCTGCAGGATATACTCTACACCTTCACCCCCTTCCCCAGCTCCCCTGGCCCACCAGGGCTTTTCTCTCACTGGTAGCAGAATGAATGACCAAATATATTTCATTTTGGGAGATATTAGATAATATGATATCATTGTACTCTGTGTTAAACAGATCATAATTTATGACTCTATCCAACAATGAGTGCAGAATATAATACAAGAGAATGTAATCAGGGGCAGTAGCGCAGCTGTGGAGGGCCGACATCGAGGGGGAGCATGAGAGAGATCCCTTTGGGCTTTTAGGGTGTGTGGTGAGGTGGCGTGACGCTTTGTGTGATGATGTGGCAGAGCAGGGCGTACAGGAGGGGACAACGCAATGACTAATGGGGAAATCCACAAGATACCACACTGTGGAGAATATCTGTGGCGAGAGATCAGGGAAGATTTGGATTCCCTGGCGAGAGATATACCGGGAGGTGGCAGCAGGGATGAAGGGGGGAGTGAGTGCGAGGTTGCTGGATGCGAGACGGGCGCGAGTTGCTAAGCAGGATGGGGAACCAAAAATAATACTCAAAGGGCAAAAACCACCAAGAACGAGTATAAAAGAGTGAAAAACAAGATGGTTGAGTGTGGTTAGGACCCGTGGCCTAGTGGGAAGGAGGCGGGACTGTGTCTTAGGTGGCACGGGCTCACATCTCCACAGGTTCATTTTCTTTTTTTCGTTAAATTATCGAAAAAATCGAAAATTACTATTGATAGGGCTGGGCTGGTTGATCGAGAGCTCCAACTCAATGAGGGCGAGTGTAGCATGGGTGGGCACTCTTGCGCTTGCATTCGCACCAGGGTCACTGTGGCACAACAGATTCGGGACTGACATGGTGTGATCCTCTGTGCCCCTTGCACATGCTTGGCAGCCTGGCAGAGATTGTTGAACAGGAATGCCAGGGTTTCATCGGTGGTTGTTGTACAGTGCTCAAAGTCCAGGACGTGCTTATTGCTGTAATTTATTGGGGGAGGAGGACTGGTCTGGTCTGATCTACCTCGTACTTATGAGAAGTGAATTTCCGCTGTGTCTTGGTTATGCGTGATTCCACGCTAAACCACAGTCGAACACAACCCGGCCAGACGTCGTGGCTTTATTTCAGCGCCTTGTGAACAGCCGAGTCCAGCATCTCAATCGCAATTTTCATCTCCTTGCTGCGCGTCGCGAGCGTTAGCGGGGGGGGGATCAGAGGAGGAGGTGCTCGTGTGCGCGCGTACATCTGAGCGTGCAGCCGTGAGAGCGTCTCCAGCTCGAGGCTCAGCCCGCGGCACTTCTCCACCAGGCTCTGCAGCGCCGCCATGCTCTCGGACGACTGCTCCGCCAGCCCGTCCACCGCCATCCTGTACGTCCGCGTGCACTGTATGCTCACCGTCGTCATCTGCGGAGGGGGCCGCGGCTGTCAGGCGGGCTGCTGGGCCGGCGGGGGTCGGGGGTTGGCGGGTGTGGGGTTCGGAATTGGGGCCGCTGGGCGCACGCACGGCGAGCAGTGCGCTGCGCAGCTGGTCGGTGCGAGCGACGAGGTCGCGGGCGAAGACAACGGTCTGGGCGCGCAGGCTGTCCTCGGTCTTGTCCTGAGCGTGCAAGACACTCTCCATCGCGGGCGGACGTATCTCTTGGGTGGCAAATATCTGCGGATAAGATATGGCTATATCTTCGCGGGATATCTGGATATCGGCCAATGACATCAACGGCAGAGGTCCTATTCAATCTGCCTGAGGGCGTTTGTGAGCGCGACCATCAGCAATGCGCGGCGTGAAGAGCAGGACCCCCAGCAAGGCATGGAAGCGCCTGGGCCACAAGAAGCGCCGACGCTCCGCGATCCCCGGCGACAAGCGCGTGCGCGCGCATCCCCCCCCCCTGCCCCCCACCCCTGCGCTGCCCTCTGACGGCCCCGAGTGCAGGTCAGGGCGTGGTGGGATCCCAAGAAGACCGTGAGGCAGAACTACGAGGCCATGGGGCTCGTCGCGCAGGTGAACTTCACCGAGGCTGAGCCCGCCGCGCTCAGGCCCGCCGAGCCCACGACCGGGCCCGTGATGTCCGAGGACGCCGCCAGCAGCGCCGCCCCCGCCTCCGAGCAGCAGCCCAAGAGGAAGCACTGCGGTGCGCTCTGCTCGCTTCCAGTTCCCCTCCCTGGCGTGCGCATTAAATTCACCCACGCGGCACCACAGTGATCAGCGCGGCGAGGACGAAGCTGCCGGCGCCCAAGCCCGTGAAGATGACGTGGACCAACAAGGTGTACTGGTCGCAGCTGCTCGCCAAGCACGGGCAGGACTACAAGGCCATGGCGCGCGACATCAAGCTGAACCCCATGCAGCACGCGCCCGACACGTGCAAGAAGTACTGCCTGCAGTACCTGACGTCGTACGCCAACGAGGACAGCAGCGCCCCCGACAAGTAAGACGCGTCCGCGACGAGCGGGGGGCGGCGGCCCCTCTTGCATCCCTCTGCCGCGATGCGCCGGAGGAGGGTCTGGTGCTGCGCCACCCCCCGCGTTCCGTTACAATACGAAGTTTTTCCCCCTTCATCTTGACTGTGGTGGCCTGCGGCTTGTTTGTGGTGGGTGTGCGAGGGGTTTGCCGGTTTCTCGTTGAAGAGCCGCAATAATCGACGGCAGCACGTCAAGAAGAGCGCTTATCGGCGATCATCGAAGTATGTTGCTCCGAGAATCCTGCAAAGGAGAATGTGACCTGCTTGCTAAATCGCGGGGGTCGTGTCGCCGGCTTCGTACCCCTGCGGCCCGCACTGCGCTGCACCTCAGTTAATAAGCCGAGGAAAAAGCCAAAATAATCTCTGCGCGGATTCACTCACTTGTTTCAGGCACCCAAACCGCAGCCGCCAGCAAACCGCCCGCGCCCGCGCACGCGCACAAGGGCAACCCGACAGCAAACCCACCCCCCGCCAACGCACGCGATGGACTTTATCGACGACGATCTCCTGATGGGCGACCACCTCGTCTCGGGGTTCGGCCTCGGCCCCATGGACGGCTCCGTGTGGGGCGCCGACATGTTCGGCGCCTGCCCCGACGGCTCTTCGGCCTCGTACGACGCTTCCGCCGATTCTGCCGACGCCCCCGAGCACGAGCACGCGGCCGAAGCCCAGGCCCAGGCTTTCGACGCCCCCGTCTCGCCCCAGCAGCCGCTGCTGAGCCCCGGGACCGCGTCTTCTACCCCGCTCGACAGCGCGGGCTCCTCGCCCTCCCTCGTCGGCTCTTCCCCGATGGACGCGTGCGCAAACCACCCCCACCCCCCCTTCCTCTTCGCCTGCGGGCAACTCTAGTCTGACTTGCCCGCCCTGGGTGCAGAGGATCCGTGGCGCTGTGCGTCAAGGAGGAGGTCAAGAGGGAGCCCGCCTACATGAGCCCCGCGACTGCCGCGGCCGCGCAGGCAGCCGCCGAGGCAGCGCGCGCGGCCGTCGCGGCGCTGGCGCCGGCGTCGATGATAACGCCGTGCGCGCCCGAGAAGAAGCGCAGGGGCAAGCGGAAGAGGGGTGCGTGAACCACCAACTCCCAGTTTTCAACGGGTTTTCTGCGGAATTTCCGCGAAGTTTACTTTCACTTTTCCAACTTTCCGAATCAGCCCAGATTTCTCACCAGAGATATTTGCGTATCTCCGCAGATGACGAGGCAGCCGACCCCGCGGCGCTGCGCGTGCGCCTCCCGCGCGACACGCTGCTGCGCATGTCCTCGAGCGAGGTGCAGAACTACATGCACCAGCTCTCGGAGGAGCGCACGCTGACGGCCCCCGAGGAGCGCGAGCTCAAGCGCCTCAAGCGCCTCGTCAAGAACCGCGAGTCGGCGCAGCTCTCGCGCCAGCGCAAGCGCGACTACGTCGACAAGCTCGAGATCGCCATCCGCGAGCTCAGCGCCGAGCACCACAACACCAAGGTACCCCTTTTCCTCCTATTCCGAAGATACCGTTATCTCGGGGCGAAGAATCTGCTTCCTCTTCGCGGCTGTATGGTAGCTCGCACTCACCTCAGCTGTGCCGCAGTACGAGCTGTCGAGGTCGCGCGCGGAGACGGAGGCGATGCGCGAGAATGTCCGCCGCCTGACCCGCGTCATCGAGGAGGCCCTGGCACCGATGCCCGTGCTCGCCGAGCCCCAGTACCCCGAGCCGACGCCGATGCCCCCCGTGGTCCTCCCCGTCATGGAGGAGGGCGACGACCCGTGCTCCCCCTCGCAGCCCGAGGACTCCACGCCGGCGTGCCACCCCCCGCAGGCACCCGCCCCGACTCCCCAGCAGCCGCAGCAGCCCCAGCAGCCGCAGAGGCCGGTGGCGTACGCGCCGTTTGTGGCGGTGCCCCCAGCGATGCTGCCGGTGCCCCACGTGAAGCTGCCCATCCCCGAGAAGGTGCAGCAGATCATCCGCCAGCAGGAGCAGCAGGTGCAGCAGATGCACCAGTTCCAGCACCGCCCGCCGCCGATGGCCCGCGGCCTCAAGACCGCCGGCGTCTGCGCCCTGGTAAGTGCCCCCTCTCCGTTTATCCGCGTTTGTGTTCTTTGCTGTTCAATTGAATTGGCGATTGAAAATATGGTTTGCTGACTTGCCTTCGCTGTGCAGATTGTTCTGTTCTCGTTCGGGCTGTTCTTCAACGCGCAGTCGAACGACCAGAGGTTCTCGGGGATCACGTTCGGGCGCCACTCGCCTCGCCTGGTGGCCAGGCCCGCGACGATTGTCGCGCAGCCGCAGGCGCGCGCGATCCAGAGCGTCTCGGACCAGCCCGCCCCTCCGGCCGTCTTCATCCAGAAGGCCGACCAGATCGACAGGCAGCGCACCGCGACTGCCCTGGTCCCCGTGGGCAGCGGCAGCAGCCGCGCGGAGCTGCCGACGACGGACCTGGTGCTGTCCAACGCCAACATCCAGGCGACGCTGGCCAAGAGCTGGACGCCCAAGAACATCTCGTACATGATGTGCAACAACGTCACGCGGTACGACCCGCCGGCCGCGGGGCTCGCGGGCACGAGGGAGGACAGCTGCGTGCTGGGGTTCCTGGTGCCGTACTCGTCGATCAATGGCTCGGACGGGAAGATGTACGCGGGGCCCGAGGACTACGTGGAGATTCTGTGCAAGGTGATCGACGTGAACATCATCCCGCACCACGCAATGCCGCTGAAGGCCAACTAGAGGGGAACATCCCACTCTCTCGGAGAACTCTGTTTAGCCTCGTGTCTTAATTTGTCATAAAGTTTCACTTTCTTTTTAGCGTTTATTCCTTCTTCGTCTTGCTCCACGTCAAGACACGTTCAGGCCCTCACCTCGGATGAGAACAATTGGTCTCACATCAGAGATTCCATTGCAATTCATCAGGGATTTTCTTTGTTTCTGTATACCAACCGTGAATTGGAGTACTGGCAACAGCGCCCGTGCTCAGCATACTTCCGAGTCGAGACGCCTGAACCCGCGTGGCTGGTGCCACCACAGGTACAAGCCACTGCCGGCTACGACCGTCACCCCTGCAAGTGCCGCCACGAACAGCCCCACGATCACTCCCGCTCTTAGTCCCCTGCTTCCCTCTGCCGCGCTGGCGACGTCGACGCTGGCCCCGGTGCTCGGTGAGCTCGACTCGTCGCTGGACACGTTGCACAGGCGCATCTGTAGAGCTGTAGCGTTGGCCACGCTGGCCCACTCGAGCACCTCGATCGGCCCCGTCATGGTGTCCCCCGCGAGGCTGTTCACAGCCACGGAGCCCCCGAGCAGCACCCCGCCCTGCTGGACGAGCCCGCTCTCGAAGAACAGCGTGTAATTCGAGCTCACGCCGTCGTCCTCCCTCCGCTGGAGGGCCCTGGCCCTGACAGCCCTCGTCGCCGAGGCGCACTGGCCTGACAGCCTGACGACGGGGCGGCCGTAAGCAGCCGTATCGGTCTGCCTTTCCCACGTGCAGAGCTGCCCGAACCCGAACAGCGGGTTGCTGCGCATCAGCAGCGCGTAGAGCGTGCCACCAGAGGCGGGGCTGAGGCTCTGGTCGCACTGGCGCTGGCGGTTGACGGAGATGCGGATCTGGGAGCCGACGGCCAGCAGGGCGGACATGTCGACTGCGGTCCTTACAGCGACGCCTGCGCCCGCGGTGGTCTCGGTCCAGCGCACACCGACGCCGGGGACGGCCCACACGAGGTCCTCGCGGGTGCCGACGCCGGCGAACGTCGTGCGGACGCGGGCCTGCAGCAGGGTCGGCAGCGGGGGCGGCTCCACGACGCCGTTGTCCGAGGAAGACGACGACGAGGTGCCCGAGGTGCTCGACGAGGCGCTGCCGACCTCACTGCCGCTGCTGTACGGCGACGACGAGCTGCGGTTGTCGAGGTCGTGGGCGAGACCCGCGGCGGCAGCGCAGAGCGAGGCTGCCACAAGGGCGAGCAACGGCGCACACGTGGCGGTCATAACAGCCTGTCTGGCACACGGCTCGGACGTTAGGCAACTCCGGAGAAATCTGCTGGAGATACCCGAGAATTTCCTCGCGAGCCGAGGACACTACACCCCCCAACCGACGCGCCACGCCCGCACACACGCCCATGGCGACCCGCGAGACAGCGACCCTCATGTCCCGGATGCAGACGATCCGCGAAGAGTGCCTCGGGCAGGACCTGCCCGCGCAGGGCGACCCCGCCGGCGCGCAGTCGTCCGCGGCGGCGCCGTCGCCTCAGCAGCCCGCGGGCCCCCACAGGCGCCGCACCGCCGCCGCCGCCGCCAAGCACCCCGGCGAGGCCCGGTCCCTCATCGGCGCCGGTGCGCAGTTCAGCGACGACTGACAGCGAGCCCTCCCCCAGCAAGCCCCTCAGAACAGGTTGGATCTGGATAAATCTATAAATTCCCCGCCTTCCCCTCCGCGGGCTGTCTGGGGGTGCGTGTGTGTGTGGTGCGTTGCCGTGGGCCCTCAAAGACACAGAGTCCTCGCGGGGGCGTGTGCGCTCGCTCTGCCACCTCCCCTGCTGCTGCTGCTGCTCCCCCCACGCCGCCTGCTATGGGTCGTCGTCGACGAAGGAGACGGTGGGGCTGAGGCTGTGCGGGGGCGTGGGCAGCACGAGCAGGGCCGCCTGTATGTCGTCCTGGCTCTCGATGGCCTCCTTGCCCCCGAGCGGCCTGCCGCTGCCGAAGAAGAACCAGCCCTTGCGCGTGGGCAGCACGACCCCCAGGAACGCGCCCGTCCGCGTCCCCCACGACCGGAACGACTGCGGCTCGTGCTCGGCCAGCGATCGCCCCAGCGGCCCGCCCTCGCGCAGCGACACGCGGACGTTCTCGAGGGCGTACAGCGCGCCCTCGGCGCTGTGCAGCAGCAGCACGAGCCGGCGGGCCTCGGGGCGCAGCGACGGCAGGTCGACGACGACCTCCTCGGAGCGCCAGTCCGAGGCCGCGGCCGCCGATCGGTGCGAAGGCGCCGACGACCGGTGCGACGGGGGCACGCCGGCCGAGGCCTCGACGGCACGCCCGCGGAGCACGGAGGAGACCTGGCCGTCGCTCGTGACGGCCGCCACTGAGGAGCTGACGGGCCTGTCGTGCACGGCAGTTCGGATCTCGTCGGTCTATTTTTGGGAGAGATTTTTTCCGGTTCTGAGTCCTGAGTGGCCGAACGGGCACAGCGAGCTCCCAGGGCGCCGGGGAGGGGGGCCGCCTCGAGGTGAGGGGGCAGCGGGCGCGTACGGGGCGCCGTCGTGTCCTCCACGTGAAGGTGATGCTCAAGCTCTCCTTTTGCGTGTTGATCGGCCTCCACGCGAAAGTCTCGAACTTCGACCTGCACAGAGCCGGAGCTCAGATCGGCGGCACAAGCGATGGGCGTGGCGGGGTACGGACGACGGCATCGGGAAGTTCGCGGGCGAGGCGGAGGCGCCGCACCCCATTGTTCTAAAAACAGGCGCTCTGAAAGATACGAGAATCTGCCGGAGATTCTATAGATTCCATTGCTGTTGAATCAGCGGTAACCCACGCTCATGGCGCTCGTAGCTGCGGCGGTACTCGAGCGGGACAACCACGGCAACGCACTCGCCGCGTGGCAGTACCCGGGGCTCGACGACGACGTGGAGCAGGTGCTGCTCACCCGCTGGTCGGCGACGCTGTCGCAGCCGCACACGTTCAGCCGCTTCAAGGGCCTGTGGCTCCACGTCGCGTCGCTCCCGTGCGACGAGGCGCTCGAGGCCAGGTTCCCCAAGGTCTCCCACATCGCCGTGGCCGTCCTGAGCGATGTTTGTCCGCTACCCCCCTGCTTGCTGTCCTGCGGCCCCCCTCTCTGTTTTGACTGGGCGTGGGGTTTTCGCGGGTGGGGTGTGGGCATCGCGGCGTCGGGGGGTGAACGGGGTCGCGTGTGCGTGCAGGCGTTCAACCCCGAGAAGTTCATCGCGCTGAGCAAGGTCCTGCTGTCCCTCTACGTCCAGGCTGGGCACCCGCTCACTGTGCTGCAATGGTACCTACCCCCCCTTTCGCCCTGAGACCAAACCGGGAAATGCCTGCAGCCACGTCATGCCCTGTCATGGCCGCCCTGTGCCTGCCTCTTCTCACAGGGGCGCGCGCTGTGCAGCTACCTCGGCGTCTTCTGCAGGGGCAAGTGGCAGGACAACTCGAACGCCTTTGACAGCTCCTCGTACCCCGTGGCCAAGTCTCTCACCGCCTCGCCGCTCAAGAGTTGCGTGCAACTCGCAGCTCGCTCTCCTCTCGCTCCCATAGCCCCCCTCCCTACCCCTCTGACATCACGGGGGAATCTCCCCGTGGATTCGCCATGCAGGCACGCTTGCTCTGTTTGGCGAGGAATCCGTGCTGATCTGGTGCGCCATGCTGATGAAGAAGCGCGTCGCCGTGCTCTGCGAGGACGTGCAGCAGCTGCAGTCTGTCGTGCGCTCGCTGCCGCTGCTCGTGCTGCACCGCGGCGAGGCCGCGTGGTCCGCGTCGCTCTGGCCGCTCGTCTGCGGCACCGCGGCCGAGGCAGAGGACCTGCGCGCCGCCGGGGACTACGTCGCGGGCTTCGCCAACCGCGCGCTGGTCGAGCCCGACGACGCGTACGACGTGCTCGTGGACGTCGGGGCGCAGAGCGTCGTCGTGTCCGCGCACGCCGCCGACGACTTTGCGCTGGGGCGCCTGCACAAGGACGTGGCGACGTTCATGGTCGAGTCGAGCAGCCCCGACGCCGCGACCGAGGACGCCGCGGTGGTCGAGGGCATCGCCGCCCGCACCAAGAACGTGATCTCGAAGCTCGAGTCCCTCAAGGTCCGGGAGCGCACGCCCGAGCCAACACGCTCGCATATCTTGATCTTCTTTTTGAATCTTCGGGAGATTTTCTGACCCGGAGGGGTGGGTCTGGCCAGGCCGAGGATGCGGACGGGCATTCGTACGTGACGATGGACAACCTGCGCAACGTGGGCAAGGTCGGCCATCCGCTCGACCGGTGCGTCCCTGCTGCCGCCCTCCTTGCCGTGAACAGAGCAAGAGAGTGCTTTGTTTGTTTTGCTTTGTTTTCTCTGTTTGCTGACCAATTTGTCCCAATGGACCGCGACCACGCCAGGTTCTTGTTCGCGGTCGCCCAGGCAGAGGGGATGACCAAGCGTGGCTCCGACACCTCCGACACCCCGCAGATGTAAATGCCCCGCGTAGCGGACGCCGTCCCCTCCCCTCCCGCCCCAGTGCAGCAGAGCAGCAGAGCAGGCCTCTGTGGCGAGCAGTGAAATAATGAAGTTTGACCTTTGGTGCAGTGTGCCTTGCAAGAGTCGTCTTCTCCGCAGTCGTGCCACAACCCCTCAAGCCGAGACAGACACTGTCCCGGCGTGACGCAACGCAGGCAATTTCCTAGAACCACGCGGGGTCGGGCGTCTGGGCGGCGGCCTCGATGGCGCCCGCGCGCGGCCTGAGCATCGTGATGGCGCCGACCTGGCCGACCTGCTTGTAGAACTTCATCACGTCGCGCCTCCTCTTGGCCGACTCGAGCCCCCAGCCGCGCACAAAGACGATCGAGTCCTCCGACTCGAGCTCCGAGAGCGCGCGCAGGGCGCACTGCGCGCGCGCGTGGCTCCCGAGGACAAACACGCGGTCAAACTTCGACCCCGCCGCCCTGCTCGCGTTGGCGATGTACTCTATGTACTCGGAGCACCGCGCGGCGCTCGAGCCCTCGCACCTGAGGGCCTTGGAACTGCCGGGGACAGAACATCCAGATTCAGATTCAGATTCGAATTGAATTGAGTCTTGGGGAGGGGCATAATTCGCGAATGGGTTGTGTTCTGCGTGGGGTTTGTCGGGGGTTGTCGCACAGTATGTCCGAGCCGGCGGGCGCGCCGAGGGCCGCGATGGTCTGGGCGAGCTCCTCGGGGTCCGAGTCGACGGCGGCGTACCTCGCGACGGCGGGGGCGGCGACGAGGGCGCACCTGCCGGTCCCCCAGGCAAAGGCCCTGCTGCGCGGCGTCAGCTGCTCGGCAACCGCCATCGCCTCGGCGGCCGTCAGCTGGTCGCGCGGCACGGCGCCGGCGACGCTCGCGAAGCGCGAGTCGGACCAGCGCGCGACGAGCGGGCTCGAGGTCAGGGGCCGCGCGGGCTGGATGACCTCGCGCGCGTAGACGAAGAGGAACGCGAGCCCGATGGCCGCCTGGACCAGCACAGCCGCCGCCAATCTCTTGCCCATCGTCGTCGCTGGTAGGGTGGGGCACTGGAAGCGGTGGGGGTGCTCTGCGGGGTGTGGGAGACGCGAGGTTGTGCAGTGGAAAAGCGCAAGATTGGTGGGGGTAGGAGGTGCGTTGAGTCAGCGGGTGCACAAAAGTTGCACGGAATATCTCGATTCAACGCGCGCCGTTGACTGGTCGGGTGACTTTTCTTCCCGGCGTGCCTGCTGCTCTTGCCTGCCTTCGGTGCGAGAAGGAAGAAAATCGCTGCACAGCGGGGTTCAATTTCCTCTGCTCACTCCTCGAGGCGCCTGGCCCGCAGCGGCCTGCTCTCGGGCTGCATCTCGCCGGCCTTGAACGCGTGCAGCAGCACGTGGGCGCCCCGGGACTCGGTCGCGAAGTCGGCGCCCTTGGACCAGTCGTAGCAGACGCTGTACGCAAAGGCCGTGCTGTCCCGGTTGTAGCGCCCGCACGTCACCGGCTGGCCCGCCGCGGGGAACGACCCCAGGCGCTGGCGCCGGTCCCTGTCCCAGAAGTTGACGACGCCGTCCGAGCCCACCGTCGCCAGGGTGCCCCTGGCCTGGTCGACGTGCATGTCGTTGATGCTGTACACCTGCCCGCGGGCCCAATTCAATTGAATACGTGCAAATACAATTGATCATAAAATAAACACAGAGGAATGCTGCGCGGACCTTCGGGCCGTCCCTGTGGCACTTGAAGGTGAAGTTGCGCTGGCGGGTGGCGGGGGAGTTGAGGTCCTGGAGGTAGGTGATGCCGCAGCGCCCCTCGATCGACCCGATGGCGAGGCACTCGGTGTCGGGGAACAGCGCAATCGCCCTGGTCTGCAGCCTCAGCGGGCTCGCGATCACGTGCGCCGCCACCGTGGGCTGCCGCAGGTCGAAGATGCGCACGTCCCTGTCCGCGGTCCCGACCACCAGGGTCTGCGCCCTGAGGTCTCCGGCGTACACGCGCTCGGGGAGCGTGACCACGGCGACCTGCGAGGGGCTCCTGAGGTCCCAGTAGCGCAGCGTGCAGTCCCAGCTGCCGCTGACGAGCGCGCTGACGGCGCTGGACCAGAACACAACCCGGACGGGCTGGAGGTGCTGCCCGACGATCACCGACTGGTTCGTGGGCAGGTCCCACGCCTTGACTGTGCGGAATCGGCGAGTCAATTACCCCCAACAGCAAGACGAGTGTGGGTGAGAACCTCTGCAGTCGCAGCCGCCAGAGAAGACACGCATGCCGTCGCTCGAGAAGGCCGAGCACAGTGCGGGCTGCTCGTGCTGCGTGCTGGCCCGGAACACCGGCCCCGTTTGCAGCAGCTCCCAGATCCTCACAGACATGTCCCAGCTCGTTGCCACGAGGTGGTTCGCCGCGGGGCTCCAGCAGAGGCTCGACACGGCATCCGTGGGGAGGTTGGGGAGCTCGGTGTCCTTGTTGGGGTTGTGCGGTGCGGCCTTCTGCGCCATCGCAGATTCAAACGCGCCTCGCAGAACAAAAAAAAACCAAGTGCAGAATACGTTGAGACACACGAGCAGAAAACAGAGTTCCGTCGTTTGCTGTCTCCTCTGCCTATCAGTCCGAGGAAGACGACCTGCGCTGCTGTTGCTGTTGCTGCTGCTGCTGCTGCTGGAGCAGCTGGGCGACACGGCGCTGCAGCGACTCACTGTGCACGGCGTGCAGAGGCTCGGCGGCATCTGCCGCGCTGGCACCCGGCGGGGTGTACGTCTCGTAGACGACCGCGAGCCGCACCCTATACACGATCCTGCGCACAGCTGGTCACATGGAGGGAGCAAGGAGGGGCACGCGTACCCGGTGAGCAGGAAGAAGATGAGGTCGAGGCACTCGTAGAGCAGGTCCGTGACCCAGAACCACTCCTTGATGAAGACGATGAGCGCAAAGTATATGAGCATGTTCGAGACGACCCACAGCACGAGCACGTGCTTGAACGACGAGAGTATGTGCAGGCGCTCGGTGGCGGCGTACTGCGGCGTGCCCGGCGCCTGCGGCATGACCGTGAAGATGCCCTCCCTGTCGTGCACCTCGGCGATGTTCTTGTTGACGACGACAAAGACGAAGACGACGACGATGACGCGCGTGACGACGTACGAGAGCCACGCCATCAGCTGCGAGAGGTTGTTCCACTGCAGCAGGTGCACGACGTTGGTCGACGCCACGCACATCGTCAGCATCGCGATGTACGCCGAGACGGGCGCCAGGGCCCCGCGCAGCACGCACCACCCGCACCCCGTGAGCATCATCACCAGGAAGAAGTACGCCTCGGCCGCCGTCTGGGCGGCCCACATCGGCAGGCGCACGTCTGCCGACGCGGGCACGCTGCCGTTCTCGGACAGCCAGCGCCAGTAGCGCGCGGCAGCGAGGCAGGCGACGACCTTGAGCAGAGGGAACACAGCGTAGGTCGCGTGCAGCCTCGAGGCCGTGCGCACAAGGGGCAGCCAGCACCACAGCCACCACGCAAGCGTGCACGTCCACATCGCCGTCAGGATCACGTGCATGCCCGGCCGCGGCATCCACCCGGCAGGCAGGTGCTCCCCGCGCGGGTTCATCACCACAAACGTGCCCTGAATGCAAAACAAAGAAGAAGAAGAAGAACAAAACAAAAAGGAAACCGGCAGCAGACGGGTGAGAGACGCTTGGGGAGGAGGTGCAGGGGTAGGGGAGCCCACGTTGTAGTTGAAGGGGACCATCCTATCGTTGGTGTTGTTGGGACAGTTGATGACAACGACGTAATACAGCCCGTACTCGTTAATCTCGTATCGTCTATGATATCAATATATCAGTTCCGGATATCTCTTAGGAAATCCCGCTATAAAGTAGTGGTCTTTGGGTGGATAGAAAACCTGTGGAACACGGGCTTGTTGCCCTGCTTGAACTCCGTGACGTCCTTGCACACCATCGCATCTCGCCTGCACGTGGCCGGGTTCTTTGCGTCGAGGTGCAGCTGAAACCCAAGAATCCCGCGTGGAATTCCGATATCAGCCAAGGGAATCCCGATATCTCCCCCCTGATACTGAGCGGCCAGAGAATCTCCCCAGATACCTTGAGCACTTGCGTGTCTGTGCACAGCATGATGGACAGGTTCGGCGGCATGTGCCCCTCGAACGACGGGTACATCGACGGCGTCAGGGACAGGTTGATCTCGAAGTACCCGCCGGCCATCACGCCGAACTGGTGTCCCCCACGTCATCAGACCCGCTGGGGCGCGCGGGCCCTGGGGAGGGGAGGGCGCACCGCTTCTCGCAGGGCAAAGGAGAACTCGTCGACCTCGACTTCGCGGAGCTGGTATATGAGGCCGCTGCTGGGCACGGCCAGAGCGGCCAGCGCGCAGAGCAGCGCTGCGGAGCACTTCATCTTTCAGTTTACAGAAATATCTGCTGCACGATACTTTGTCTAATATCTCGCAGATTCCGAAAACCCCGATCTGTTCCCAGTTCCCTGCGCGATATTCAGCAGGGGCGAGCTGGTGAGCAGCACAATCAACCCCAAATGCGCTCTAAGTGAGCTGCATGACAGATCACTGCAGGCACATTTTGAGTCGCCCAGCCCACTGCTAGGCAGTCGAGAGTTCACTTGACACGAAACGGACACGGAACGTACCGTCCGGTGTTCTTCTCAAGACGTGGCCCTTTGCCCCCCCGGGTGTGGGCTCCGCTCCTCTCGCCCCTGCGCCCTGCAGCACCCCCCGCAGCTGGCCGGGCCGGTGCCCACGGGGCCGCAGGGCCCGGGGCGGGGCTGGCGGGGGCGGGGCAGCAGTGCGCGGGGCCCCGGGGTGCGGGATAGCGCAGGGACAGGGCCGTTGACCGGTTGTGGGCCACACGTGGCGATTTATGACGTGGCAGAGGCGCTGGGAACGCTGATCAAGTACCAGACCACTCCCTTTGCGTTCGCGCCCACGCCAAGGGTGAGTGGCTGGCGCGGACACTATCAGGGCATCCTGCAGGAGGCGCAGGAGATGGAGCAGGCAGCGCAGGCAGAGCAGCAGCAGCAGCAGCCCTCTTGGGCACTACAGGAGCTCGAGAAGCAGGAGCGCATCTTCCTCGAGGCCCAGGAGGCCGTTCTCAGCGAGAACAGGGCTACCCGGGCAGAAATCTCGCAGCTCAAGGAGCAACTGGCAGCGCTCGAGGGTGCAGAGCAGAAGCTAGAGGCGCTGAAAGACAAGTACGACGACTTGCTGCGCGCGTACTACATGCAGTAGTGCGGTGCGCGAATGCAAGCTGCCAGCGCCGGGCCTTGCGCTGGAAAAGAGGAAGGACGGACGATCGGGAGCGTTGCTTTTGGTGGTATACGCAGATTTGATTGACTTGCTCGCAGGCAGCATGGTTCACAGACATGCTCGCGGTAGGCCCTCTCTCAAAAACGCACGACAACACCGAGAAGGCTCTGCTGCTCTCCTTTAGCGTTGTTGGGCACCGAATAAAACCGTATGGATAAGAGGACGCACTCAGGCTGCTGCTGCTGCTGCGCCACTGTGCTCCGAGAGCTGTGAGGAGGGTGTCCCCTCGAGCAGCCACCAGCTCGCCAAGCTCGCCAGCTGGCCCCTGCTGCGTTGCCAATCAATCGATCGACCGATCCGTCGATCGATCGTGCGATATCGGCGGCGCACGCGATTCCTGCCGTGAGCCAAACAGCGCTGTGGCTGCCCCTGGTCCATGGCGGCGGGTGCGTGAGGGACGAGGTGTGCGCGGGGGAAGGGGGTGGGGCCAGGGGGCGAGGGAGCATGAAAAAACAAAAAGCGCGGCGGCGGGGACGCGGCGACGAGTATGTTTTTGTTGAGCCGTGTCTGTTTTCGAAAAAAAAAAATGGACGAGCGTGGACTTGAGCCCGTGACCTATGCTGTCATAGTCTCGCATCCTTGCCATTTAAGCCACTCGTCCCAACCACAATCTGGTAACTGCTTACCACGCCCTTTGACTCCCCCATTTCCCTTCCCTCCCACCCCCCCCCCCGCGGCTCCCTTGCCCGCATCGCAGCCAAGCCACTCCCCCGGCGTCGCTGCCCACTGCGCTGCCACTGCCGGACACCCTCGTCCCCCCCTGTGGAGATTCCAAAGAATCCCAAGAATCCGGAGAATCCGAATCCTTCCGCGGTATCTGCAGTATCTCGTGCATTTTCCTGTCCCTGCCCCCCACACCCCACCAGGCAGTGCGTGTCCCTGTCCCTGTCCCCCCGCCTCGTGCACTGCCGCCGCCGCCGCCAGCCTCGGAAAAGGGATTTCCACGACCATGTCCGACGCCGGCACCAGCAGCAGCAGCAGCACCGCTGCAGAGCCGTCGCTGGCAGAGCAGCTGCTGCAGGCCAGTGCGGCAGCCCTCCCCTCTCAGTTCCATACCATCCATCCTAGGCGCGCTGGCCGCCCACCCGCAGTGCCCCGTCATCACCGACGCTGCTGTTGTGTGTAGGAATTGCGCAGAGAGCACAGCACTACCAACAACTCGCCACCTCTTACAGGGACAGCCAGGGTCTCGCACGCACGTCCACGGTATGAATCGAGAAACATGCGGGGTTGTCGGGTGAGGATCGTTTGTTAGTGCAGCGCAGTCAACCACACTCACCACGAGTGCCGCAGACACCGCCATCAAGCTGGCGGTGGGCTGGCTTGTACGAGCAGGGTAGCCGTCGCCTGCGCGACCAGCGGGGTTGAATGCCATCCCAGTCTTGTGAAACGTGAGGCGCTCTGTTGTGGCTCGTGTTCATGTGTATGTGTGCATTGCGTAGCGTAGTGTACGTGTAACAGCGGGTGGTCCGTGCAAAACCAGCAAAGTGTGCCGTCCTCTACAAGGGCTCCAGAACAATCGACGTGGCGTAGGCCTGTGCCCCCGGGAGGCGCGTGGCGGGCACTGTCCGCGCCAGCCACTCCTGCACCCTTGGCGTGGGCGCGAACGCAAAGGGAGTGGTCTGGTACTTGATCAGCGTTCCCAGCGCCTTGGCCACCGCCTCCACCCGGCACCAGTTGACGAGGTCGTGCGACGACGGCAGGAACTCAGTGAACGACTCGGACTGCACCGCGAGCAGGCACGTCACCATGTCCACGTGCACCACGCACGGCGCGCCGCACGACAGCGCCTGCCTGCACGTGGCGTCGAGCCCGCGCGTGCAGGCGTCCTCGAGCTCGGCAAAGGCGTCGACCATGTCCGACGACCACGACTGCCTCAGCCGCGTCGCGCAGACGGCGGGGTGCTGCAGGCCGTAGACCAGCGACATCATCGACGCATAGTTGTGGATCCTGCGGCACTCGGACGCCACCTTGATAAGGTGCTTGATCACGTCCTTCCGGTGCGACCGCTCCTTCTGCTCCAGCACGGCGCTGGCCGCCCACAGCGAGAGCTGCGAGGCTCCCGAGATCAGCTCCGACGCCGCTAGGGACTCGGGCTCCCCGCGCACAAACAGCAGCCGCGAGAGGCGCGCCGACACGAACGAGGCGTGCTCCCACAGCGCCAGCTGCCGCGCCAGCTCCTCCGCCGGCACCTCCAAGACGCAACCAATGGCCCCTTGGCTGCTGTCCGTCGGCGGCTGCACCTGGACGCTGGGCACCGGCGCCCTGCGCGTGGCCCTCTCGAGCGTGTCCCGCACGACGCGCACCAGGTTCACCGCGAAGCCGCTCGTCGACTTGGCCAGCGTGTCGAGCAGGGCCTTGGCGGCTGCGGTGGTAGACACGTCGTTGAGGTCGCTCGGGCTCGTCTCCGCCCACAGCGAGAGGAACTTGGCCGTCCCCTCGTGCACCAGCACGCGCTCGGCCTCGGGCATCGCCTTGGACACAAGCTCCGAGAGCGTCGCGAGCAGCGCCGACGACGAGCACAGGCTCGTGTGCCCCAGCAGCAGAGCGTCGAGGGCCGTCAGCCCGCAGCCCTCGGGAGCAAAGCTGGCGCTGCTGAGCACGAGCGGCGTGGCCTGCGCCTCGTGTGCCACGATGAGAGACACGAGCGTGGGCAGCGCGATCGCGACCACGTCGCCGCGCGCGTTGAAGCGGACCACCTCGTTGTCTCCGTCAAAGGGAACGACGCTGGCGGGGTCGAGCTTCGTGGCGCCTTTGAGCCTCTCCGTTGCCCTGTCGCACAGCGCCGGGGCCAGCGCCGTCAGCACCGGCGAGGGCTCCGGGGTGTCGGGCTTGGACCCCAGGCCCCGCAGGCTGCCAAACACCTCCGTCGCCCTGGCGCGCGCCCTCGCGGTCCGGCGCGCCTGCGGGTCCGAGGCGGACGCTGGCCTCGAAGACCTGCGGGGCTCGACAGAGAGCGACGTGTCGTACGCCTCCTTCTCCGTCATGAAGCGTGCGCTGATGATGTTGGTCTGGATGAACGCGGCGACCTCGGGGTACGCGGGGAGCTTGTACGGCTGCTTCTGCTGGTCGGCGACGAGCTCGAGCGCGGCCGAGACGACCTGGATCTTGTTCCAGTTGATCAGGTGCTCCGACGCGCCCGGCAGGTACGACGGCGAGCACTCGCACGTCAGCTGGATGTCCCGCAGCGGCACCGCGATCAGCGGTATCGACGGCGCGTCCCTCTTCAGCATCGCCAGGCGCAGGGCCTTGAAGTTGCTGCGGGTGGGCTCCAGGAGGTTCTCGAGGATCTGCGCCAGCTCCGGCCTCCACGACCTCTTGAGGCGATCGGGCCTGGGCGGGAGAGGTGGTTACACTGGTCGCCTGCAGCTGCTAGCTGCTGGGAGAGGAGGTGCCGCACGAGATGGCCGCGTTGCTGAGGCTGAAGACGACGGCGCCCATCGAGTTGTAGTTGCGGAGCTTGCGCAGCTCCAGGGCGATCATGAGGAACAGCTTGATCATCTTCCTCCGCGACTGCGGGTCCTTCTCCTGCAGGATCGTGCTCACGACCCAGTTGCTCATCTGCGCTGGCGGGTGAGCGCAGGAGCAGGAGAAGCAGCAGCGGGCGCACCTGCTTGTGGAAGGTGACGAAGCGGGCGAGGTTGGGGCTGAGGGCGGGGTCCTCGAGGTAGAACATCTCCTTGAGCTTGATCCGCTGGAACATGACGCTCTCGGTCCGCGTGATCTGCGTGGCCAGCTCGCGCGCGCTGACGTCCCCGATGGACTTGACCTGCCGCGAGATCATCGACAGCCTCCTGTTCCTGGTCACCGCTGCCGCAGCGGCTGCGGGGTCCGCCGCCTGCGGCTCCTCCTGCTGCGTGGCCCTCGACGCCACCGAGACCCTCTGGATCGTCGCCAGGACCTCGCGGGCGGCCTCCGGGGCCACGCGGGCCGCCGGGTGTATGAGCCCGACGAGCGACCCGACGAGCGACGCGTCGGACCACTCGAACGAGAGCTGCAGCCACTGCGTGACGACGTCGAGCACCGCGCTGCAGCTGTCGGGCGCCTCGGCGTAGCGGCGCTTGATCAGCTCGAGCACCGAGGCGCTGGTGAGCCCGACGGCCCTGTAGGCCATCAGGAACTTCCTGAGCAGCCCCACGGGCGACTCGGAGATGGGGCACGAGTTGATGTCGGGCGACGTCGCCCACACGACGAGGCTCCACGGCTGTATTCCCGCCAGCACTCCCCCGCTGCCCAGCGCCCACCCGGGGCCCCCCCTGTACTGCTGGGGCTGCTGCTGCTGCGACTGCTGCTGCTGCTGCTGCTGCAGGGCCGCGGGGAGGCTGGGCAGCGGCGGAAGGGCCTTGTTGGGGGGCACGTGGGCGGGCGCCGCGTCGTCGTGGTCGAACTCCTCGCCCATGGCCGAGAGGATGTGCGGGAAGGCGGTGCCGACGACCATGATCGAGTGGCGGGCGACCTTGGGGGGCCGCAGGGGCCGCCTGGGGGCGCTGCGCGGCGTGCCGCTGCCCGCCGTCTGCTCCGAGTTGCCGTCGCCGCCAGAGGCCGCAGGCATGCCGCGCGGGCTGTCGCACTCGGACGAGGGCACCGACGAGGCCTCCGAGTCGGAGTAGTCCGAGTACTCCTCGTCGTCCTCGGGCGCGTCGTCGTCCGAGAGCTGCATGAGCGCCGTGTCGTCGATCGACATGAGCATCGAGCCCCGCCGCCCCCCGCTCAGCTCGTCGCGGTCCACCCTCTTCAGCTTCGACTTGGCGTCGCCCCGTATCTCCTCGTGCACCGCCGCCATCGCCCGCGACACCTCGGGCCCCGCCGGCGCGCTGTGGGAGGCGAGGGAAGCGGGGGGAGTCAATTCGGGCAATTCGCAGAATTCAAACTTCGGGCATTGTGCAGCGCAGGTTCAATTCCCAGACCGTGCTGGTGATTCTCCGTGGGAAAAAGAATGGAAAGATTCTTACCCTTGCGAAGGTTCATTTCCCTGCCGCGGCGACCGCGACGACGGCCGCGGCGGCGCCGGGGTCTCCGGCGGCGACGGCATGGGCTGGCGCACGGGCACGTCCTCTGGCGCGCCCGGGGTCCTGCGGGGAGACGGCGGGGCCTGCGCGCCGAGGGGGATGGGAGCCAGAGACCGCGGGCTCCGAGGGGACCGCGGGGGCGTCGGGACAGCCGGCGGCAGCTGCGACGAGGCCGGCGTCGACGGCGCCGATGGCGTCTTGGACTCGCAAGCGTCGGTCATCGCTGTCCGTTGGGAAAAAAGATTTTGCACCCAAAAGATACCGGACAGTTTTTTTGAACCCGCCGACGTATCTGGGAGACGCCTCGCTTGGAACACGGTTAGCGACGCTAAACGAGGGTCAGAGCACTCACGTTTCGATTGAAACAAGATACACATTCATGTGGTTGTGGGCAGTGAGGGAAACCAAAATAAGACAAATATCACAACAATGACATCGACAATCAGGTTCTGGTACTCTGGTATATTTAAGAGAGGGAAATAGAGGCGGAAAGATATTTCCGCAGAAATCTGTTCAAACACAGGCGCAGGGGTTGCGATCTTGAGTTATCCGGTTTAATGAGTTGTTAGACTCGTAAGAGTTGAGTTGTTAAACACTGACAAGCAACTGAGATTTGCTATACCCCTTCCAACATTTTGGTGGAGGTTAAGCAGAGTCATTTCCCATGCTGTTGGATAAGAAGCTGGTCAGTCATGACCAACATTCTGACCAGTATCAAGCCAAACCACCCCAAAGACATGAAACACCTTAGAAGAGTAAATCTACATTACTGAAAAGGAGAATAGAATTGCTATAGCAAACAATTTCATAGTAAGAAACAGGATAAGTAAAACTCTATTTGAATGCAGGAACAGCAGAAGACTGTTCAGGATCCCAAGTTATTTATGTTCTACTATGTGTTTTGGAGTTTTTAAATGAATTTTGAATAACTGCCTTTATAGGCAGAATCCTTTACACCGTGTAGAAGATAAGATGATTCTTAAATGGTATTCTGCTGTGATGTCACTGATGACATAGAATGAGAAAAGAAAAAACCAAGAAATGAAGAAAAATAAGTTCTTCTTCATCACTAGAACAGAAAAAATAAGAAGTAAATTAAGAGACAGAAAGATATGATAACCACATTGCTATGCATCTACTCTTTCAGACCTTATTTGCTTTTCTCTCTGACTTTCTATAAGTGAAGAACAACTTGATAATATTCTGATACACTGTTTACATATTAAGTAAAGATATTTCAACAAAGAAGTAACAGAGAAGTAATTACTGCTTGAAATAGCCCTTTCACTAAGTGTCTGACATTTCACCTTCTCTCAAATAGAGAACATACCCTAATTCCAAAGAGTCGAGAAGTTTTAACCTGCAACATCCAGAAGAGAACAATGGTATAGAAACTCTTCCCTTTAGAGCAAGAAGAAGAAGAAGAAGAAGAAGAAGAAAAGGTGATGGTTCCTCTGATTACTTTCCTTCTCACATTGTCAACATGATATCTGACTAATAATTATTTAGAAATAAAAATAATAAACAAGTTTCTTGAGATCCAGCATGATGTTTCTATTGCTTTCTTCTTAGAATATTCTTATTGCCGGTGATCTTTTCTTTTGTCTATTTCTTTCTTGTTATTCTCTCTTTTTCCCTTTCTTTTCACCTATTCTCTTCGTTCTTTTCTTTTTCTTGTTTCGGTTTTACAATTGTTTTCTTTTTATTGCTTTGGTATCATTTTACCTTTGTCTTCTTTTTCAAATTTCTTACTCGTTCAAAAATTGCTTTATCTCTTTTTAGTGTATTTCTCAATTTATTCAAAGATAACTATTGAAGTGATGATTTCCTCATCCTGATTTTCTCAGTTCACACAAAACACTCACTTCTCCCCTGAACACTCCCTGTGCCAGTCATGGCATCAGCTTTCTTCTGCCAGGTAGTGCATGTAGTGCAATATGCATAATATATTAATTATATGCAATATGAGTATGCAGTGCTGCAAGTGCACTGAATACTTGGTGCAAATTTGGCACTACAGTATATGCACCACTAAAGTAGAAGCGAGTTTCTAAACCCAGCAAAGGCCTCTAAAAGTGAATATTCGAGTGCAGAGATCTACTTTAACAGAAATTTTTGTATATTCTGTAATGAACTTTCACAAAGATAAATACATATGTAAAAACTATTTTTCCAGGGCATAAAATAAGGATTTGATCAATGCTACAAATTTGACTCTTATCTCAGTGAAAGCCTATGAAGATCTGGTGAAAGAACCAGATATATCAGGGGAAAAGAGTGATTATAGATAGTTCCCTTTCGATCAGACTGATCGAGCTTGTGCCACTGCTCTTCGATATACAGAAGGGTTTCATTTGGGAAAAGCTGCCAGAACGAGTCTGTGATGCTTGGGTTTACCTGCCTGTGTTCAAGAGAGGTGTGGCTATCATTGGCTCTGAGGCCACAACAGAGTACAACTGGATGTAAAGTAATTCCTACATATTATACATAGTTGCACACACATATCACGTCAGTTGGAAGAGAACTCACAGAAAATGTTCCAAACGACCCGTTGGAAATCTAGCTCTATCAAGGCCAAAAATCTCCCTCTTTTAAGCTTCTCTTCTTGGCCAGGGATTAAGAAAAGGTTCAAAGGGCAGTGCATGCATTGAGGGAAGCAGTTATGTTGTGGTTTTGAGTACCTGCAGGTTTGATCACAGTTCAAATGAGCTCAAACAATGCTCACATACCTCCAAATGGTACCAGAAAGTGCCTTCATTATTCTGTTGCCCTCTTGGCACAGGCCCAGGGCTGTCAGGTCACATGCAAAACGTGGTCATTGTTGCATCATCAGAAGGCAATTGGAATTTGTGGATAATGTACAGAGCCCGATGTGTCTGTAAGACCTGCAAGATTGTCACTTGTCTGGTTCTCAACGTAGACCAGGGCTGTCAACTCTCCCTCCTCCACTTTGGCCATCAGAATGGCGATGACTGTCTTGTAGTTACTGAGTTCCCCCATTGTCGACATCTGCACAAGATGTTCCTTGGCCATTTGAATGTTCCCTTCTTGCATGAGACCGTGGAAGCTGGAAAACTGTCTCTCAATCTCGAGAGCACTATCGGAGGCTGTCGATCTGGAACAGAGAAGATGGTACACCTTGGTGTACCTGGTTTTCCCCCGTAGTTGTACAATGTCGAGGAACACACATACAAACTCGTTGCGCACTCGGAGAGCGATGGAACCACTGACCAGAGGTGAGAGACAGTACTTCTTTCCCGATTGCTCCATCCTGCTTGCTGTATTCGCAGCGTTACCACACACTCTGATTAATCCTGCTAAGTGAGAAACGTTGAGCTATTGGATAGTTTGCGTACGTGTAATTGACACGGGAGTGGCTTCCCAGGTTTCCCACCAGAACAGGCCCACAGTGGATCCCAACGCGGTAATCGAGGGTGGCCCCAACATTTCGTGCGAGGTTGTTCACTGTGACCATTACCCCCTTGAACTCGAGTGCTGAGCGGCACGCTGCCATCTCTGGATCCTGAAGCGGTTCTGGCACGCCGTACAGTGACATGATGCACTATGGGCAATCTGGTCAGAAGATAAATGGATGGTCAATGGCGCACGTCGCCTATGAACTTGTCGATGACACCTCCATTGGACTCGATAACAGACCCGAACTCCTCGAACCACATGTTCAGAATGTCCATCAGCTTCTGCAATGGAATGGCTTCGCTTAACGTAGTGAACCCCTTCAGGTCCGTGAACATGATCGAAATGTATCTAATGGGAAAACAGTGTCAGCAGATATGAGTTTTCTACTGCGAGTACTTAGTTTTCATGTAGCGCTCGACCTGGCCACTGCGAGACTGCATGATGCTCAGGACCACCTGCGGGGGCACAAACTTGGACAGGGCGTGCGTCCCCGCCTTGAGCTGGATGAAACACTCTTGCATCCGCCGCATCTCTGCGATGCTAGACAGCCTTGATGCCCTCGTCCGCAGATGACCGAACTTGAGGTCGCAGATGCTTGTCATGTCAGAGGCGATGTTGTGCAGTGGTCTCGTGGTGACCCAACTGACAACAGAGGTTATGGCCAGAATGAGCAGCGTGACTCCGATCGAGACTCCCACGACTAGCCAGCTAACCGTGATTATGTTGGGTCTGCTCGCGGCAACGGCGAGCCAGACGAGGCCGCTGCGCTCCAGCTTCTTGATCCCAACGATGAGTCCCCCAGACATGTCGAACACTGAGCTCGGGACGTTTTCCCACGAGCCCCATCTCTCTATCACTTTAGAGTTGACCTCCCTGATCATAGAGTCACTACAGTCCTCAAGACCGATTGGCTGGCATTACTGTTAGGCGCGACCCACGCATCATCTTCAGAAGTACCTGATCGTATCCTGAACTGTTCTTGGCCACGGACTCGGTGGTGTTGTCAGTGCTACCCAGAAACAGCCCTTTAGAGGGCTCGACGAGGAATCCGACTCCATCCTTCTGCTCGATGCCGTCCAGGAGCAGCTTGATGGAGGGAACGATCCAGTCACTCGAAGTAATCCCGATGAAATCGCCGGACTTGTCGAACACGTTGTACGAGAATGAGACGTAGAGCGTCACGTCGGACGAGTACACAGAGGTCCAGCTCTCGTCGCCATCGACGCTGTGGTTGGTCACAGTGTACCATATCCCCTTCTCGCTCTGCAGGTCCATACACCTGGTTCCACACATTCGCAATTTCCCCGTTAACCGAAACCCGTGGAATTCACGATAGGGGGTGCACACCAGTCGACAGTGCTGGTCTCGTGAAGCAGGTGCAAGTCGTCGAGCACTGTCTGGCACGTGATGTTGCTCGAGTTTGTGGTCCACGTGGCGAAATGCCCGTCCGGGTCCCTGACGACGCCCCAGATCTGCGCCCCCCTCGTGAAGTACGAGTCGCACACGCGAGTCCCGAACGCGTTGAGCAGCTGCGCGGCGGCCAGGCGCACCGCACGCCCGTCCCTGTAGTCCGTCTGGTTCGCCGAGAGCAGGTCCCCGAGGTTGCGGGCTGCGCACTCGGTGACCTGCAGCCGCTCGGAGATGGTCTGGGCCATGGCGGTGCTCGTGCTCAGCACCTCGCTGCGGACGCGCTCGCGGATGAGGCTGTTGGAGCTCCAGGAGAGGAGGCAGTCGCTGGCGACGACGGGGATCACGATGGCCACGGAGACGAGCAGGACGAGGACCAGGGAGAAGGGCGCCTTGTACCGCGAGGTGCGCCAGAGGCAGCCCAGCCAGCGGCGCATGCGCAGCGCCCGCACGATGACGGGGTCGTGCAGCGAGCTCCCCGCACTGCTGCTGGACTCGTCCGCGGTGATCCTGACCGTGTGCACCTCTGCCATCTCCAGCCAACCCCCGAACAGCTCGATGCAATGCCCGCAAGACCACGCCCAGACAGAGAAACAGCACTGGTGACGGTCACGGTCGAGATGCAAAAATAGCGAACCAGAAAAGGAACAGCCCGAGAAATGTGGCAAAATGAGTGGGTGTGACATCACGAGGAGGAGATTTCTCGAGAAATGATCCGAGTGCACGATATTTTTCCCTTGATCAGATATCGGCGCAGATCTCTTCGCGGGCACACATCACGAATGGAGGGTCTCGACGACCTGCGCGAGCTCCTGCGCGAGACCGCCATCGCGGGCGACGCGTCCGAGTTTGTCGAGGACGAGGGGGCGGCGCCCTCGGGGCCCGAGGACGAGGCGGGCCCCGAGTCGGAGGCGCCGGCGACCCCGCGCAAGCGGCGCAAGCGCACCAAGCGCAAGGGAGGCCTCAACGAGGAGCAGATGAAGATGATGGGCGAGGCCAACATGCTCTACGTCACCGGCAAGTGGACCGAGGTGCCCTCGAAGAGATTCCCGCATCTCTGCTGGAAGATTCTGCCGCCGCAGATCTTTGCAGCCCAGTTCCGGGATTTTCGAATCTAGAGTAGAGGTTGTCCGGCAGAGCTGACCTCGTGGCACTGGCAGGCTGCGGAGATTCTCCTGAACGTCGTCAGGGGGCACCCCAAGTCGCCCGAGCCGTACAGCACGCTGGGGACCATCTACGAGGCGCTGGGCGACGAGCGCAAGGCGCTGGCGTTCTTCATCCTGTCCAACGTGCTGAGCCCCCGCGACGTGGCCAAGACCCAGTGGCAGCGCCTGGCCGCGTCTGCCCTGCGCATCGGCGACGACCCCAAGGCCCTGATGTGCCTGACGCGCGCCGTGAGGGCCGACCCGCACGACATGATGTCGTGGAAGTCCAAGGCTGCGCTGCTGCAGAAGCTCGGCCACATCGACAGGGCCATCCAGGACCTCGAGCAAGCCCTGCAGGTACCCCCTCGCAGGCAGGCCAGTAGCAGCAGAAGCAGCAGCTCACGCGGGACGCCCTTGCCCCCGCACCCCAGGTGGAGCCGGGGAACGCGGACATCGCGTGCGAGCTGGCGAAGCTGCTGGGGACGATGGGGCAGCTGCAGAAGGCGGTGGAGATGATGCAGGAGCTGCTGCGGCTGCAGGAGCGCAACGGGGACGCCATCGACCTCGGCAGCGTCAACGTGCTCGTGGAGCTCGAGATGGAGGGCGGTGCTTTCGAGCACGCCATCGAGCACATACACGAGGCCAGGCGCAAGACGCCCGCAGGCGACCTGCCGATCGAGCTGCACGTCAACCTCGGCATCTGCCAGGCCTACATGGGCGAGCTCGAGCTGGCGCAGGAGTCGTTCGGCAAGCTCTTCAACCTGCCCATCGAGGACTGGGGCGACCTCTACTTCAACGTCGCCGAGACTTACTTTGTTCGCCAACGCCGACGAGGGGGTCGTGACCTCTGCGAGCTCTTCTGACTGATTGGGGGGCCTGCGGTTGATGTTGCACAGGCGATCTCGGAGTACGACAGGGCACTGCCCGTCTACGACATGCTGGCGACGACGGAGAAGTACAACGCGCCGGGCGTGTGGATTCGCCAGGGTCGCTGCTGCCGCAACTCGGACGTGGAGAGGTCCATCTCCTGCTACCAGAAAGGTTGCCAGACGCTTGGCTGCGCCCTTATCCTTCTTGACTGACCTAGCGGCCCCCAGTCCTGCACCAGGTCCCGTCCAACGTCGAGGCTGTTCTGGCGCTGTCGGACATCCTTGCCGAGCGGGGCAACCACCAAGATGCCCTCCCGTACATCAACGCCTTCCACACGGCAGGTAATGCGCGCTCTACTGTACCGTGCACTCTGACAGCGTTTATGCCCAGTCGCAAATAGGCAAGAGACGCTGCAGCTCCTGAAGGACATGTCCCAGTACGTCCAGCTCCTCACCGCTTCTTTTGTGTGTTCTGATAAGCCCTCGTTAGAGTCAAGGCGAAGCAGGCGGACCTGCTGTTTATGCTGGAGAGGTTTGATGAGTTCATGGAGGTGGGCCTAGACCTGTTCCAGAACATCGCAGTCCGCATGTACAGCAAGTCCTTCCGCTCCCGCAACCGCCACGGCCCCAAGCCCGCGCCTCTGAGGGCCTCGCTTCTCCGCGACCTCGGCGCGACCGGTGCGGAGCCGGCAGCAAACGACGGCGAGGACGACGACGACTACGACGACGAAGACTTCTCGGACGACGAGCCCGACGACATGAGCGACGTCGACAGGCCGCTCTCGGCAACGCCGGCGCGCAGGCAGCGGCGCAAGCAGCTTGACGAGGAGGAGGAAGCCTCGTTCTCGGAGGAGTCGTCTGACGAGGACGACGAAGAGAGTGCGCCACCCGCAAGCCTCCGTGCGGGCACTAACACTCCACAATGTGCCAGTGGACCTGTTCGACGAAGAGGAGTACGAGAAGCAGCAGAAACGCAAGGCGAGACTGGAGCGCCGGATGCAGCGCAACGCCCTTGCCGACGACGTGCCGACTGAGCCGCCGCCGCCGCCGCCATCGGAACTGCCAGACGAGGCGTTCAGAATCGGCTCGGACGAGCAGCATTCCGGCGTAGCGCTTGCGCTGGTGGCGCAGCTCAACACTGTGGCCTCCTCACCGGCAGTCCCGTCGACCTACGCCCCCACGGAAAAAGCACCCACGCCTGTCCCAGCCGCTGCTGCCGCCGCCCCTGCCGCCACCCCTGCTGCGGCTCCTGCTGTTGTTAGGGCCGCTGCAGCCCCTGCGGCTCCCGCTGCTGCGTCTGGTGCCGCTCCAACGGCTCCAGTCGCTAGTGCGGCTTCGGCTGCGCCAACCACAGCCGACGTCCCAGCTCGTACTCCGCCTCCCGCCTCGCCACCGCCCTCAACTGCTGCGGCAGCTCCTGCGACTCCAGCTACGACGGCAGCAGCCCCCGCTGCGAGTGCCCCTGTGACCACACAGAGGGCGGAAGACGGCTCCGAGCGTACTTCGCAACCTGCGGATGTCGTCATGCAGAGCGCAGATGAGGAGCCCGCTGCTGCAGCCGCGCCGGCGTGCAACTCGCAGGAGCCCAGCGCAGCAGCAATGGAGCTGTCCCACTTTGCGCCACACAGGGTGCAGCAGAGGAGGAGGAGGCAGCCGGTCATGTCAACGCTGTTCAACGTGCTCGGGCGCGACGCTTTTGCGAAACTCGTCACGCGGCTGTGCAAGGTCCTCTCTGTCCACAAGAGGTACCAGGAGGGCCTCGACGTGGTGCACAAGACTCTCAAGTGCTTCAAGGACACCGACACCGACGTGCGCGACCTGAGGATCCTCGCGGCGTGGATGGCGTATGGCTACGGGGACTACCGCAACTCGTACGAGTACTCGAGGTTCCTCGCCATGAGCGAGCCCAACAACGTCGCCCTGTGGAACTTCTTCCACCGCCTGCTCACCAAGTGCGCACGCGTCCCCACACGCACACGCCTCTGGTCAGGGAGACACTAAGCATGGTGTGTGCTGTGCTCCAGGTCTGGCTTCAACTGCCTGAACAGCTGCACCAAGTTCCTGACGAGGTTCCTGATGAAGACGCCCACGTGCTTCCCGCTGATGGTGATGGTGGGCCACCACTGCCTCATGTCGGGCAACTACGGGCTCGCGCTCGGCGAGTACCGCAAGGCCCTGGACGTGCGCCCAGACGACGAGCTGCTCACGCTGTGCCTCGGCCTCGTGTACCTCCTGCGCTCGCTGAACCGCCACCTCGCGGACAGGCACTTCAGCGTCGCCAAGTCGCTGGCGTACCTGGCGCGCTACAAGCAGCTCCGCGAGAAGAGGGCCCCGCAGGAGGTGCTCTTCAACCTCGCGCGGGCGTACCACCACATCGGCGTGAACCACCTGGCCGAGAAGCTGTACCTCTCGGTGCTCGAGTCGCCCCCGCCGCAGCCGAGGGCCCGGGGCGAGCAGGACGAAGACGACGACGGCGACGACCTGCGGATGGAGGCCGCGTACAACCTCGCGCTGCTGTACAGGTCGTCCGGGGCGAGCGACCTCGCCCGGCACATCATCCAGACGTACTGCGTCGTGTGACGCCCTGTGGCACGGCGACTGAAGACGAATAGGAGCCCGTGCGTGCGGTGCACCGCTGGTGGCTACTAAAAGACCGGCTGTTCGTGCTTAACGGGTGGGTTCGGGGCAAGTGCGGGGCAACACGCAACTGAGGGCCGCCTTGAGGAAACCAGCCAGACCATCCGATCGATCGACTGCGGTTTTAAACAAAAGCAGCAGCAGCGCCTTACTTCTTGTGGACACAGCCCTGCCACGCGAGGCCTCCGCAGATGATGCAGATGAGGAAGTAGAGCAGGACCTGCGCGCGAGGAGGACAGGGTGAGCCGCGGGAGACGCGGGGAGGGCCGGGCAAGGGGGGGGACGCAACGATGGCGACGACGGCGATGATGATCATGAGCTTGACGTTCTTCCACCACATGACGCGCTTGAGCGTCGTGGAGCTCTTCTTGAACTGCAGGCTGTGCTCGCTCAGCGTCTGCGTCTTGTCCACCAGCAGCTCGATGTGGTCCCCGCGGTCCAGCACCTTCTCTGTTGCCCGCCACCCCCCAGCAGGTTCAGCGCCCGAGGCCAGCGGGGAGGCTCAAAGGGAGGGGGCCCCTCAGAGAGCGGCCACGCACCGATGTTCTGGACCATGATGCTGCGCACCTGCTCGACCTCGGCCCTGGCGTCGCGCAGCTTGTCCGGCGCGTTGGTCGAGTAGAACTCCTGCGCAGGTTGGGAAGGGTGGGTGGCGTGAGGACAGAGAGGGTGTGGCTGGCAGGGCATACCATCTGCTTCTGGAGGACGCGGCTGAAGTCGGCGTTCATGCCTGCCAAGTCGGCGTGTCAGCGGGTCTTGGTGGGCGAGTTTCCATTTCCTCTCCTGGGAGGCGCACCGTAGGCCACGGCTACCCTGCCGCGGTCGCCGTACGTCGCGTGGAACCTGTTCTTGATGTCCTCGAGGAACGACAGCGCAATCCTGCAGGGCAGACGCCAGGGAGGGGACACGGGAATCAGGAAATCAACCAGCCGCCCCAGGGGCAGGATATCTGGGCAGATATTCGCGGGGGTGGGGTGGGTGCGCGGGTGCGGCACCTCTTCTCGAACTCCTGCTCGGTCATGCACAGGTGCAGCAGCCCGTCGTCGATCAGGCACAGGAACGTGTAGCTGCCCGCGACCGAGGTGCGAGGGGGGGGAACCCCGTTGTGAGACGCTCCCCAGGGGCAGGGCGAGGGCGAGGGGCTCTGAGGGGCTCACTTGTCGTAGTTGTAGGCGGTCTTGCCGTTGGCCTGCGGCAGCTTCTCGAGGATGTGCCGCGTGATCTGCGTGAAGTTGCCCGTCGAGGCTGCGTACTCGGCGAGGATGGTGGTCCCGCGCGCCACGAGGCTGTAGATGATGGGCATTTTTGCTCTGGGTGCGTGTCACAAGAGACAGAAGAGCGCCGCTTCTTTGTTTTTCTGGGTTATGCTGCTGTCCCCCGACACACAGATATTTTGGGCCCTCTGATTCATGTCCACACCCCTGCGGCCCAGACTCTGATGTTGGTGTCCCAGGGAGTTCTGCCGATCGGACTCGCATGGTCCATATCTCAACACCCGACAGGAACATTGGTATCAGCGTCCGAATTTGTTACGTTGCAGGAACGATGGTCTGAGATATTTCCCTGATATGTTGATTCCAAAAATAGCGCACCTACGGAATGAAGGGCGCCAAGTCCGCGGGCTCCGCAGGGCCCGCCGCTCCCGCCGCCCCGCCCGCGCCCGTGCAGCCCGCCGTCCCCGCGGACCCGCTTGCCGAGGTCGAGTCGTGGCTGCTGGCGGGGCCCTCGTCCTCGGTCCAGCGCGCCTGCGAGTACCTCCTGGGCGCCCTGACGATGCCCCACACGCACCCGCCCGCGTCCCTGCTGGTCCTCTGCGCCGAGCGTGCCCTGGCCCTCGGCCTCATCCCCGAGTGCTCCAAGGTGCTCGCTGCGGCCCAGGCGGCGCTCGCGGCGCCCGGGGCCTCGTCCGGGGCGACCGGGGGGCAGGCGCTGTGCCGCGCGGCCATCGTGCGCGCGCAGCTCGAGACAGAGGCCCTGGCACGGTCGCTGATGGCGCAGCGCAATTCCGGCGAGGATATCGCGGATTTCCGCGCCATCGTGGAGCGGTCCCTGTCGTCCATCGCGGTCCTCATGCAGGGGCTCGAGGCTGCCTTCACGCCCCAGTCCACCAGGAAATCGCCGAGGTGGGACCGGGCTGGCTCCCTCCTGCTCCCGTCGCGTCGCTGTCCTCGCATTGGCTGATCAGCTCGCGCGCTGCGAGGGCCGCAGGGTGGGCGTGCTGGTCAACAACGTGGCGGTGCTGTGGTGGAGGATAGCGCGGCCGCTGATGAGCGCGGAGCACTGGGCTCTGCTGGTGCCCACGCTGCACACGCTGGCGCGCGCCGTGGACGAGTCGTGCGAGGCCAACTTCTCGTTCCGCTGCCGCCTGCACATGCTGCTCGCGCGCTGCCTCGAGAGCTCCGACCAGCCCGCCGACGCCCTCCTCGCCGCTCAGCAGGCCTTCAACTGCGCCATCAAGCGTGCGACCCCCGCGACACTCGCACCGGGCCCGCGGTGCTGATGATCCCCGCGCCCCGCGCAGTGAGGGAGGTGCCCCTGAGCACCGCGGTGGCACCGAGCAGCCAGACGGGGGCCGCATCGAAGGACGCCGCGGCTGCGGCGGCGGTCGCGCAGGCGTCGATTGCGGCGGGGTCCCCGACGGCATCCACCGCGTCGGCGACGCTGCGGGCAGAGGCGCTGCGACTGTACGTGCACGCGTCGCGGGGCAGCCCCGAGGCCGTCGCGAAGCTGCGGACGGACATCTTTGGGGGCGTGCAGTTCAAGGACCTTCGGCCCGTCTTCCTGGCGCAGTGTGTTCTCTCAGGCGTCTCGAGGGAGCAGAAGGCCGCGCAGGACACTAAGGAGGCGTTGGGCATGACCAAGGGCGACGACGCGCTCGTGGCCGAGGTCGCGTGGGCCGCGGTGCGCGCCGGCCTCCCCGCGATGGCCCGCGAGTGCCTCGGGCGCCTTGCGCTGAGCCGCGTTCCCAAGGCCCGCGCTCTCTCCGAGCTAGCCAACTGCGAGCTCCTCCTGCGGGAGGTCGCAGAGAAGGTGGCATCCCCCCTCATCCCACGCCGCTGGATTGCTGCCCTGTGCTGCTGCGACTGACTCGGTTCTTGCTGGGGGGAAAGAGAGAAGCGGTGCGGCCGGGCAGCTCGCGGTGCGTCGCGGGGGACGACAGCTCCGACGCGAAGGCCTTTCACAACGTGCTGTCGCAGCTGTCGAGCACGTTCGAGCTCTGCTGCCGCCAGCAGCAGCAGCAGCTCTCGGGGCGCCAGCGCGACGAGCACCCCAAGTGGGGCGCGCTCATCGAGCAGGCTGCGGCCCTGTCGTGGCGCGCGTCGCTGCCCATGTCCCGCGAGCACCACCGCACCGTAAAGAAGGTCCTCCAGCGCGCTGTGGCGTCCCTGACCGCCTGCGGCAGCGTAAACGCGCTCCTGTTCTCCCGCATCCACGCCGAACTGGCCCACTGCGAAGGTCGCAAGCCAATTGATTCGAGGAAACGCGCCTGAAGACCCATCCCGCTCCCTTCACAGTGCGGGACGACATGCTGGCGCAGGCGTTGGTGCACGCGCAGAGAGCGATCGACCTGTGCCCCAAGGCGCCGTTCGCGGGAGAACTCGTGGAGCTTGTGGCTCGGCTGCGACTGCGGATGAACATCTACGGCGACACGAGCATCTGCAGTCTGCTCGAGAGGGCGTACCTCGCGATTGAGCGCTCTCGCGAGCTCCGCAACATGCAGAAGGCCGCTGCGGGGTCCCGGGCGGCATCGGCATGCGTGCCACAGTCGGACTTCGCAAAGGAGCTGCTGTCCGAGGCCGCTAACGCCCTCGAGTCGGCTCCGCAAGGTGAACTAACTCCACCCCAAACTCAAATCCTCCACTCACTCCCTGGGCAGACCTGGGCCGGGAGAGGGCCACGCTACTTCACTCGCTCTGCCTGGAGTCGGCGGCACTGGGCTTGCTCGCGGTGCTCGAGAGGGGATACCACATGTGGTGTTCTGCCAACTGGGAGAACGCCACATTCACCGGCGCTGCGCGACTTGGCGCCGACATACACTACGCGTACGCCCGGGCGCTGCTCGCCCGCAAGAGTCGCGCTAGCGCCGACGGGAGCCGCACCGCACGCGAAGGCTTCAGCGAAGACCAGGACAACGCTCTCCGAGCCGCGTACTGCGGGATGCGAGAAGCCCTGGCGTCAAAAGGTGATCTTCGCGTAAACCACTCGCCTCGCAGAGTCTGAGGCACTCCTCGCAGACGTGGCGCTCGTGTCAAATGGAGTCGCTATCGTGTGGAACACGTCCCTTCCTCTGGTGCGAGCGGCCAAGTGGGACGCCGTGCGAGAAGGGCTACTCGAGTGCTTCAAGGCGATCGACGAGAGCGCGCACTTTGCTGCGACAGACGCTGAGTGCGCGGGGCTCGTCTCTGTGGCCCTTCTGCGGTCCGTGCTCGAGACGCAACGCGTCCGCGGGGTGGCTGAGCCGACTCTCAAGTCTTCGCTGAACGCCGCCGAGATGAAGATCGCCGAGGACGTCACCCGGTTCGCTCTCAACACGAACCTGCCGCGCTCGGACAAGAAGGAGATGGTCGTCCTCTGGAACAAGGTACCGCAGGGTGCGATCCGCACGGTGGACTCACACGGCAAACCGAACCAGCTACAGAGGATCAAGGGCACCCCAGGGGCGCTGCCGAAGCAGTGCGACGAGAGGACGCAGGCCCTGATCGCTCTCGAGAACGTCTGCCTCGAGGTGACCGAGGGCAAGAAGAGGGAGGCGCTGGCCAGGTCGCTCGCCGTCCTCGAGGCCTCGCCGACCGACTCGGGCGACGTAGACCTCTTTGCCAAGGTCGCGGCCGAGGCCATCGCGCTGCGGGACTTCGAAGTTGCGTCGCGTGCCGCCGCAAAGGGCCTCTCGCTGGTCGACCCCGCTCGCTGCTCCAGAGACCACGTGAGTCCTGTGTCAGTATACCGGGCTGGACTCATCAACCCGTGTGCAGCTGCGGTGGCTCGCAGTCTGCAAGTACGCGCAGGGGCAGGCGGCGATGGGAGAGGCCGCGTCGGTTGAGCAGCCTGTGATCTCTGTGACAAACGCGCACTTGCTGTTGCAGAGCGCGGGCATATTCGCCGACGCCTGCCAGTACTCCGCGAGGTCCGGTGAGCTGGCGCTGCTGGAGCACGCCATCCGCCTGTTCTGGAACGTCTGCCTGGCCGTCTCCAAGTGCACCCACATGCGCAAGTTCATCCGTGCGATGCTGCAGAGCGTCGTGGATTCTGCCGTGCGCGCATCGTGCACTCTGCACAACGTGCTCCTCCAGATGTACAATCTGCTGCTCGAGTGCTACGAGAGCGAAGAGTAGGCAGTGCCTCTCCCTCATGCGGGCCCGACCCCCGGTTCCCCGCAACTGACGCCCCTGCGGTGGGCCGTGCGCAGGAACTTCGAGCAGGGGATGACGCTGATCGAGAACGCGTTCAAGAAGCTCCCCAAGTACCTGCACGGGCCGCTATGGAGGATCAAGATACAGTTCCTCTGCGGCGCGGGCTCGGACGCCATCTCTCCGGCTGCGCTGGGCATGACCAAGGAGAGCTCGCTGCTGCAGGCGCAGATGTACGTCACGCTGGCGCAGTCGAGCGCCAAGACGCAGGACCAGCAGCTGTGGTACGACAGGTCGCTCAAGATCCTCTCCAAGCACTCGCTCGCACGCGCAGAGGTGGCCCTCGAGTGCTCGGCGTGGATGGCCACCGTCGGCAAGCCCGTCAAGATGATCCGCTCTCTGCTGCGCGTTCGTGCTCGCGCCCTGGTGAGCTCGTTGCCTGACCGCTGCCCTCGCAGGACGCCTCCGTGCGAATAGGGATCCCGAAGACTACGACGCTGAGCTTGCAGCGGGTCTCGTCCGCGAGATCGACGATGTCGGCCACGATGTCGGCCACCCGGCTAAAGAAGGCGAGGCACAGTCCAGTGTGAGCGCAGTCGACTAACATCTGGGCGAAAAAACAGAAAGACAGCATGGACTCGTTCGTCAGCCTGTGGTCAGCAATCAAAGTGCGAGCCACACGGGCCCTCTCCCCTCGCTCTGATCAGCGCAATGCAGTCGACGCACGGAGGGCGAGCGTCAGAGTTGTCCCTTTCGGACTCGGAGACGGGATCCGCGCGCTCGGGGACAAGTCGGGAGGGCTTGCAGTACTGGTCTCTTCTATCGCAGCTGTCGTTCGGGTCCTATCTCGCATCCAGTACGCAAGAGCAACAGACAGCGCCGCTCTTCTCACCTTAGGCGCAGACCAGGCAGCGGACAAGCTCCTGAGTGCGTTCGACAGCGTCATGAACGTCTGGCGGATACTCTTGGGCCAGTCGCTGCCCCTCAGGCTGACCGACTGGGCCTCTGTGACCTCGGAGTACCTGCTGGAGCAGATCCCCACGGTGTGCCCTCTGCACTACTTTCGCTGGTCGCTGACACGGCATCTTCTTGCAGGGGTCGGTGACGCAGGTGAACTTTCCCCAGGGGGGTGCTGTTCTGTGGCAGCTGCGCGGGATGCTGTACGAGCTGGCCACTAACGGGTACCACCTGCACTGCCTGCCGATACACCACTTCATCGACGTCCTGGCCTCCCAAGTCCTCTCGCGCGAGTGCTCGCCAGCACTTGTCGAGGCCATCGTGCGCTCCCAGCCCTCCTGCAGAGCTGTTTGACCGAGCATCGTACAGAGGAAGAGGAACGAGCTCGCCAAGTGCTTGCTCCTGGCCGACATGGGGATGTCCACCGAGTACGCCAGGGCCCGCGCCGCCATGGAGTCCCCGCTGCCATCTCCCGAGGTTGGCAGAGCCGTGCTGATCGCCCTTGTGCCGGACTGACCTCGCCGCGGCAGATCCTGTCGGAGCTAAAGGGAGAGAAGCGGGAGCGCGAGGCGTTGCTCCAACTTGCGGACAGCGTGGAGTCGAACCCATCGACGGCGAGGTCGAGCAGGCGCCCGATGACCCGGCAGGCGTTCTACTCGCGAAACCTCATCGCGGCCCTGGCACTCGGTCGCCACTCGCGCGAGAGCAGACGTGCGCTGCAAGCTCTCTCCCCTCCCTCCCCATGTGCGTGCCGCGGAAGTCAACAAGTGGGCTCGCCCGCAGTGAGCAGCACCGTCTACGTCATCCCGCTAGAGGCCGCGCACAGCGCGACGACAGAGGAGGAGTGGGCAGAGACAGCGAGGCTCCTGATACGCGAGGGCCAGTACACGCCGGCCAAGTGGCTGCTGGGCGAGGCCCTGGCGCTGGCCAGCGACCAGGGGAACCGGCGCGTCTTCAGCGTCGTGTTCCACCTGCTGGCCGTCATCGCCGACTACGAGCACTTCACCGACCACGCGCTGGAGCTCGAGCGCGAGGCCCAAGTCGAGGGCGGCACGCCCGAGTTCTGGCGCGACAGCGCGTCCCACGTCTCAGAGCTCGCAGTGCGGGGGCTGGCAGACGCCGGCGGGGACCCCCTGCTGGGCGCGAGGGAGGCCGAGAACGCGCTGGCGGAGGCGGAGAACAGCCTGTGCGGGGCTCCCCCCGGGGCGCTCAGAAGAATACAGCGGTGCAGGGCCGAGCTGCAGGTCTTCATCGCGGAGCGGCAGCAGACCATGCAGTTGGCCCAGCGCGCTGCACGGCACTTCGTCGAGGGTGCGTTCTCTCCCACATCGCCCTCCGTGGCAGCCCCTACGACGGCTCAAGAGGGCGAGCACTGGCGCAGCTGCGAGCGACGACGGGAAGCGGGTCGACGTCATCGAGCTGGCCGAGAGCGCCATGTGCTCGATGAAGACGTGCGCGGGGGCGCCGCTGCTGCTGTCGACCGCGCTGCGGTACTCGCGGCTGCTGCGGCAGCAGGCCAGCACGTCGCCGCAGGAGGCCTTTGTGGAGTCGCTGCACCGCGCGCACGACGCGCTCGTGCAGGCGTGCGACACGGCCACCGCCACGCTGGCGAGCGCCGCGCCCCAGGGGGTGGCCTCTGCCAGCGGCGAGCTCTGCATCCCGATGGCCAAGCTCCTGGCCGCGGCGCACGTCGAGATGGGCGACGTCGAGTGCGAGCTGTGGAGGCTCGGGGGCGGGATGAAGCGGCAGGAGAGCCAGCTGGACCCCGTGCAGCGGTACCTCGAGCAGGCCGAGAGGCCGACGGTGCCCACCGGCCTTCTGTGAGGCGTGCGCACCGCACCGAGCCGGCGACACCCGCGAGAGCAGTAGCACATACACACAGATGCGAATTAGCGTTCCCCGTGGTTGCGGAACATGCGGCAGCCGAGTGCGCAGGAGCATATGATGCATGCGAGCGAGGACCCGATGCCGATGACGATGAGGATGGCCATGCCCAGAGCGTTCTCCTCCCTGCTCGCCGCGATGACGCCGAAGATCTCCCCCGGCAGCGACAGCACGCACAGGGCGGCCCACCCCAGCAGCAGGGCGGCGCCGAAGAGCCTGCAGCCGCTCTCCGGCCTGCTCCTCCTGCCGGGCGAGTCCGTGTCCGGGTCCTCGGAGCCGGGCACAGCGCACGGGTAGACCACAGCAGACCCCACCACGGGCACACTCGCGATGGCGTATCCTGGTGGAACAGCGGCCACCTGCATCTGCATCTGCATCTGCGCGGCCTGCTGCTGCGGCAGTGGCAGCAGGGGCACCGCCTGCGACGTCGGCGGCTGCGCGACTGCCGGGCGCGTCAGTCGGCTTGCCTGTTGGAGGGCCCACGAATCACAGAGGAAGTGCGGAATTTGTTGGAAAGATACCGCAGTAGTACTGCTGCTGCGGCTGCTGCTGCGACGGATCTTGGTAGGCCGGCGGCGGCTGCAGCAGCGCCGCACATGTGTTGTCCGAGGGGGCGACGGGCACGACCGTGATCGACGAGTCCTTGGAGACGCCGTAGTCCGAGATGGGCACCGTGTCGTCGCCGAGTATGCGGCCAGCGAAGACGAGGCGCGGCGCGGGCCCCGGCTCGATGGGCGACAGGGCGCTGCTCAGCTGCGCGCGCGCGCTGCCCAGGGGGGCGGACGGGTCCACCTCGACCGGCACCGCGCGGTCGGGGCCGAGGACGAAAAAAACGCGCATCGGGCGCTCGAGTGTGCGCAAAAACCCGGTGATCAGATACGCAGGGGAAAAAGTTGTGCAGCGAGCGTGATCTTTCCAGATTCAGGGAGCCGAATTGGGGCTGGGCCCCCTCCCCCCGGACACCCGCAGAAATCGCAGGCACCCGGATCTAGGCCCACTTGCACCCCCCTCCCCCCTGCGGCTCGAGATCGCTTGCCAAGCCTTGGGGCGGTGACGTGTTATGCTACCTGTTGCTCAGTTGTGTAGGGAAAGTACAAAAAACCCCCATGTGTGGGTTGCTCTGTGCCCTGCGTGGACCGGGCCCAGAGGTGTGTGCTAGCCTAGTCTTGCGTGCGGGCGACGGCGGTGCTGCCGGCCGTCTCCTTCAGCTGCGTGTCGGCCATCGGGGCGCTCTTCGATCCCCCACGCGCAGCCGAGGTGTTCTCCTTCTCTCGCGTCGCCTGCTCCCCGGCGTCCGCGTCCTCGGACAGCGATTCCCGCACCTCCGCCAGCGCGCTGACGATCGCGTCGAACGCTGCAGGGGCACTGTTAGCCGTGCCTGCAGCCCCGGGGCCACGGGGGAGGCGGCGTACTCGGTCTGGCGCTTGCGTCCGGCGCCCAGCAGCTTGTGATGAGGTCTGTGACGGGCAGCTTGGACGGAAGCGGCGGCCTGTTGCCCTCGACAACGTGCTTGGTGAGCACTGCAGCGAGCCACGGTTAGCTGGGTTGCTCCGGTCCGGCTGGCGTTGGCGCGAGGTGAGCGGCGCACGATACGAGCTCGTGAAGTTCAGCTCGGAGAACGGCTCCGTCTCGTACCACAGCGCGTACGCCATGACTGCAAAACTGGCGAGGCGTCCCCGCGGGGTTTCAGATTCGCTTGCTTCGCGCGTGCGCGCAGCGCAGTCTTACCTGTAGACGTCCGCCGACTTGTCGTATTGCGTGGACCCCGACAGAACCTCGGGAGCCTGCCGGTGCCGCTGGCGTTGAGCTGCGAGGAAGCCATGAGTGACACGCACGCAGTATATGGGAGTTCCGATGCCTCTGGTCATCTTCATCGACTGGTTGTCCGCCGAGACCGCGCGCGACGTCCCGAAGTCGCCAATCCTGCAGCACTCTGCGATCAGTACCCCCTCTGGGTCGGCTGGGCGGCGAGCAGATCGCACTTGCAGACGATCTGGCACTTTGTCGAGAGCGCGAGCACGAGCACGTTGTCCGGCTTGAGGTCTCGGTGCAGGATGTTGGACTGGTGCAGGAACTTCATCCCTGCGAGCAGCGCAACCGCCAGTGGTCAGTGACGACGGGAGGACGGAGCGGACCGCTGGCGACGTTGGAGGACACGAGGAGCTTGTACTGCGTCGAGAGGTTGTACTTGCGCATGATCGCGGTCAGGCTGCCGTTCTCGATGTACTCGGTGACAAGGCAGACCTGCGACGACGTGATGGCGGCCCCGAAGAACCCCACGATGTACGGCGACCTGATGCACTCCATCACCTCGATCTCCCTCAACAGCTCCTTGGCGTTGAGGTCGCCCGCGTTCCTCAGCTGCGCCGTGTCAGCTTCTGCAGCGAGCAGGAGGGGATAGAGAGAAGAGGGAGGAATACGCGCCTGCTTGATGGCAACGGTGTTTCCTCGCCAGGTGCCCCGGAAGACAGTGCCGAAGCTGCCCTCCCCCACCAGTGTGCCGACTTCGAGCTCGTCGACATCGATGCGCGTGCTCAGCTTCGTCTCCGCCTTGACGGTCACCACGGCGTACTCCTTTCTCCTCGACCCGCCGTGCTTGTCTACAAGAAGCCCGGTCGGACTCAACGCAACTTTCGCGTGCCCCTGACCCCTGTGGGCTTACATGTGCACAGCACCGCAGCCGTTGTGTTGACTCTCGTTGTACAATTGATCGTGATGCCGAGTGCTATCAGCACTCCGTGTCCCTGCGAATCGTCAGACTGAGACTCGCCGTGAACCCCCCCCCAGGAGCGCAGGCTCACGGGTTTCACTGCGCTCTCGGCAGGAGATGCCGTCATGGTGAACTTGTTGCTTGTGGGCAGCTCGACCCTGAAGTTCAGGGTCTTGTCGCAGTGGTTCAGGATCGATACAGTCTGGTGCAGCGGCACCCCGACATCGGCCTGCGTTCCCTCCGAGTTGTACGACACGGTCCCCGGGTCGACGGTCCAGTTCTCCTGGGCAAGCCTGCATATGCGGCGTTCTCGTAAGGATTGCATGAGGGGGAATCGGGCTCCCCGAGGTCGCACGTGTATCCAGCGTAGCAGGCCGAGAGGTCCTTTGGCGTGTCAGAGATGCTGTTGAAAGCGAGCGGCATGCGCCCGTGGGACAACGCGGGAGATGCGCTCTGGGCCACGCCCTCGCTCTGCCCCTCCATCTGGACGTCCCTCCTGCCCGACTTGCTCCTGTCGGTCGGCCAGGTCAGCTGGTCGTTCGGCGGCCGGGTAGGCGCGCTTGCACGAACCGCTTGAGGCAGAAGAGGCCGCAGACAGTCGCGCAGCCGATCGCGATCATGGCTGTGCCTCCGACGCCGACGGAGACACCAACGGCGAGGGCGACCGTGTCGCTCTTGCTCGGCTCGACGCAGACGCCCTCCGCAGAAAGCTCCCGTCCCTCCGGGCATCGCCGGCACCCCACGGCCCTGTTCGCACTCAGCCACGACCCCGCCGGGCAGGACAGGCACTCGCCAGTGGCCGCGGAGCAGTTTCCGCAGCTGGTGCAAGTGGTGCACACGCCGCTGACCGCGTACGTCCCCAACGGGCACCTGACGCAGAAGCCCCTCGACGCGTGGGCCACCGACCCCGGCGGGCACGCGCTGCACTGCGTCGCGCCGGTGGCGTTGCTGTAGTTGCCCGCCGGGCACGGCGTGCACGGGGAGATGCCCGTCGGCGAGTACGAGCCCGCGGGGCAGCAGTCCGGAGAGGCACTGACGTCGCACGACGTCGGAGCGCCCGCGTCGTCCGCAGCGCTGAGGCACGTGTCGCTCAAGAGGCAGTGCTGCAGCGAGACGTTGGGCGCTCTCCCGGCGACGTGCGTCCCCTCCATGTTCCTGCGATTGCCACGCCACCGTCGTTGGCAACTCGCAAGCGAAAGCGAGGGAGGGGAGGTCCACCCAGCCCGCACAGCGTTTGCAGGTATCTGAGGGGGCCCAGGGGCGGTATTGTGCCCGTGATGGGGTTGTGCGACAGGTCGCTGCACGGGGCGTCTCGGAGGGTCAGTATGGCCCGCGTGCGGGACGTGTGGGGAGCTCTGACAGGTATTGCAGGCTGCTGGTCGCCTGAAACGCTGGCAGCTGCCCGCTGACGGCGTTGCCCGACAGGTCGCTGCGGAGGAGGGCACGGGTAAGCTTGGCGGGCCCTGGGAGGAGGAGGCGGGAGGCGCACAGGTGCACGAGGCTGTCCACCAGGGGAGGCACAGTGCCCGTCAGCATGTTGCCCGCCAGGTATCTGCTCGGCTGGGTCAGGCGCGGAGTGGTGGCCCGGGCTGCCAGTGGTGGTGGCACGGCGGGCGCAGGCAGCGCACAGGTACTGTATCTGGTCGACTATCTTGGCCCCGTCGGGCCGCGTGAAGGACAGGCTCCCCGTCAGCCTGTTCCCCCGCAGGTCTCTGCCACCCGCGGGGGAGGTGAATGGGTGGGAAAGGCCAAGGGAAGGGTCACTACAACGGCGGAGAAATGCCCAACCGACACGGCACTGCTGGCAGCGCACATGTACGTCGCCGACGCGGGGATCGTTGGCAGCGCTGCGCTGACGTTCATCCCCGAGAGGTCCCTGGCCACGCAACGGAGGGAGGGGGGTCAGGGGGGCAGGCGAAGGCCAGCTGGGGGGCAGCGCACAGCCTCTTGAGCATGCAGAGGTTGTTGGGGCTGAGGGCCAGGGCCAGGCGGTCGCCCGGGCCGCTGCTGCAGTTGCACTCCGGGTCCACTGGGCAGCACGTCGTCCGCACGCCAGCCGCCCTCGCCAGCGGGCAGACGTCGCGCAGGCCCGGGCTCGGCGACGGCGACGACCCGGCCTGGGCGCAGCACCCGGCGATCCCGACTGCGCAACGGGCGTTGGCGCTTTTTCGAGCCAAAAACCGAGAGAGACACGGCAGGCGGAGAGGGGCGGCGGGTCCGAGATTGCAGGGGGCCGGGGAGGAAAACGAAAACCACACAAAAGAGAACACAGGAGGCGGGTGGAATCGGAGGGCGCACGGCAGGCGAGGAGGAGGAGGGCGGTGAGGGCCATCGCAGGGCACGCGCGCGTGTGGTGGTAGCGCTAAAGCGGAGGCGGCGAGGAAGAAGGGCGAGGAGGAAGACCGGAGAAAAATACAGTCGGAGATATTTGCGATTACCGCGCCAACAAGAGTAATCAGGGCGCGATCACGTGGCAGCGATCCGGAACCCCCTGTGGCGTCCTCGGTGGGCCCGCCAATCTGGAGGAGTGGGCCCCGCTGATTTCTGTGTCGTCGTCCAGGGTATTCCCGGTCCAGCCAGGAGGTATCTCGAGAGGTGATATTATCGGTTTGATGATCAGGGACCACTAGTGATAAAATCGTTATCGCCACGTCGGCACCCCCCGAGAAACGTGCAGTCGGCAGGAAAAGGAGAGAATGCCGGCAGCTCCAGCCCTCGACGCCGGGCAGAGGGGCGCACAGATTGTGCTCGGGGGCCAGGGGTCCCGTCTTGTCGCCGCCGCCGGTGGCCCAGGCTGGATTGCCCCTATCTTAGCGCTTTTCTCTGCTGTGCAGAAATCACTTGCGTAGTGATTCACCCCTGCAGCTTTTTGCACATTACTGCACAGAAGTGCTCATTCCACAACAAAACCCACAGGCACCACACCCCACCCCACCCCACATAATGTCCGCCTCTATCCGGGCCCACGTCGACCTCGCCCCGCTCTCCCCGCTCTGCGGCAACGCCAACGCGCGCTCGCCGTGCCACGCCGAGTGCCGCGTGCCGTCGTCGTCGTCGTCGTCGTCGTCGTCGTCGTCTGCGTCGTCTGGGTCGTCGCCCTGCGGTCCCGTCACGGCTCGCATGCACTCTGTGCTCACGTCCGCCGTCGACGGCCCCGGCATGCGCATGGTCCTCTTCCTCCAGGGCTGCCCGCACCGCTGCAAGTTTGTGCGCAGCAGCGCCCGCCGCTCCGCTCCCCCCTGCGCCCGCCCACGCCGCGTTGGCTCAGCGGGTTCCCCCTATCCGCCCAGTGGCCCCTCTGCTCTTCTCCTTCTCCGATGACGTCCTCACTGAGGTTTTCCCCCTGTTCTCCTTGCAGTGCAGCAACCCCGACACGTGGTCGCTGGCGGGCAGCGCTGGCACCGAGACGTCGGTCGACGCCATCGCGGCGCGCGTGGCCCGCCTCAAGCCGTACCTGGTGCGCGGCGGGGGGTTCACCGTGAGCGGCGGAGAGCCGCTGGCGCAGGCGGGGTTCGTCAGGGCGCTGTTCGAGCGCCTGCACGGCGCCGACCTGCGGCTGCACACGGCCATCGACACGACGGGCTGCGGGACAGGGCCCGAGGCCTCGTGGTTCAGCGTCCTCGACCACACGGACCTCGTCCTGCTCTGCCCCAAGTCCTTCGACCCCGAGATGTACAGGCAGCTCACGGGCGCGCCCAACCACGGCCGCATGCTGCGGTTCGCCCGCGAGGCCAGGGAGCGCAAGGGTGCGGGATGCCCCGGTTCGATTCCCGGTATCTCCTAACATCACTGGATGTATTGCAGTGGACATGTGGCTGAGGTACGTGCTGATCCCGGGGATGACGGACAAGCCCAAGGACCTCGAGGCCATCGCCAAGTTCACCGAGGAGTTCCCCAACGTCAGCGTCGTCGACGTGCTGCCGTTCCACGAGCTGGGCAAGCACAAGTGGGAGCAGCTGGGGCTCAGGTACGAGCTCGAGCACATCAAGTTCTGCCCCAAGGACAAGGCAGACCAGTTCTGCGCAGCCCTCGCCAAGATCGTCCGCCCCGGCGTCGCCGTGCAGTGCTCATAGTAGCACAGAGCCCCCTTCGCCCTCCTCCTCTCGCCACCCACACCCTCGGCCACCAAGCTTTTGTTGAACAGTGATGATAAAGAGCGTTGCAGATTCGGCGCTGTGCACAAAATGGAATCGCTCTTTGTCGGGTAAGTATCGCGGTGCTTTAGTCGCGAAAACCAAAAATAGCGGTCGGCGGCTGCTCGTTCTGCCCTCCGGGCACCGGAGGAGGCCCCCCGAGCGCCCTCGACGACCTCTGCGCCCTGGACTCGTGCCCCCCGGGCCTTCTCGACGAGCTGCGGGCCTCGGTGGCTTCCCGGGACCACAGCCGTGCTGCCGCTCTGCTGCAGACGCTCAGCACGGATGCCATCAGTGCCTCGCTCAGGCTGCCAGACTGCCCCGAGCAGTTCGTGGCGCACGTCATCGCGGCGCTCGTCGCCCGCGGGGAGCGGCCGCGTGCGTGGCACCTGCCCGCGCTTCTGCGGGACGCACCGCACCTGTGCGCGGGCGACTGCGTGGCGCGGGCCGTCATCCGCGGAGACCCCTCGCTCTGCACCGCGAGGTCTCTGCTTCGGGCCTGCCAGGTGCTGCTGAAACCTTGCCCGCCATTCCTCTCACTGGGCGGGCCGCGCGAAGGCTCCACGAGGGTGCGAGGGGGTGGCGAGGGCGCTGCTGCACCACGGGGCGGGAGTGGAGTGGTGCGACGGAAGGGGGGCCACCCCGCTGCTGCTGGCCATCACGAACAACCTCGACGATTCGCTGGCCTTCGATTTGATCTCGCGGGGGTCCGACGTCCTCGCTCGCAACAACGCTGGCGAGTTCCCTCTTGCAGCGGCCCTTTGCCGCGAGCGCGAGGTGCCCGAAGACCTAGAAATTGCCATGCTGTCCTCGATTACAGATAGAGGTTAGCCAAAGTCCCCTGTCTGCAGCGACGCAACACTGACGACCGGCCTGCCTGCCTGCAGAGAGCAAGAGGGCATTGTGCAAGGGGAGGGCGTTTCTGGCCTCGATGTGCGCCAAGGCTCACTGGCGTACAGCAGCCCTCCTCGCTGAGATGGGCGCGGATCCGAACGAGCCGTTCAAGGGTCAGAGCGCGCTGCACCACGCGGCGGCGGGCTGCGCCCCAGTCGAACTGGTCTCGCAGATCGCCGACTGCATGTCCTCCATCGACGCGCATGACTCGGAAGGCCGCACAGCTCTCCAGGTGACCGTTGTCGTACAGGGAGTTGGTCTTATGAAGCCCATTGCAGGTCTCGTTCTCCCTAGGGGCGTGCGCCATCATGATCGACCGAGGAGCGCGGGTGCCGATATCGCTGCTCGACGACATCGTGGTCGTGAGGCAGTACGCTGCGTTGTGCCTCGCGGAGCTGCCCAGCGAGGCGGAGCTGCGTGCAAGGTCGCACACTTCCTTCCTTGCGCACGCGTGCCTTCGGGACTCGGAGTCGCAGCAGAGCGTCCTGAGATTCTACGAGAGCCCCGACGCCCCGGATTGGAGGCACTTCGTTGCGCACGTGGCCGCGAGGTCTGGCAACGTCGGACTTCTTTCGAGGATCTCGCAGCTTTGTCCCGGCGCCCTCGGAGTACGCGACATGCTAGGCAACACTCCGTTGCACTACGCATGCAAGTGGAGCGTCGAGATCAGTGCCGTGTTTCTTCTGAAGTCCGCACAGAGTGATGACGATGCAATCGGGGCCATCACGGCCAAGAACTGTGCCGGTCGCTCGCCACTGGACCTTGCTCTCAGCGGGAGCAGTCCCCGCACAGTGCAGGAGATGCTTCAACTGCAGCTGCCTCTGCGGTGGGTGGAGTCCAAGGGTTTCAATAGCGAGCAGTGCTGCGACGATGCCTGCGCGCTCTTTACTCAAAGCGTGGTCGCAGCGGGAATAAAGTTCGTCGACGACGAGTTCCAAGCGTCGGGCCTCGAGTCGCATTCACATGCGAACCAAATCCGATGGACTCGCATCTCGGAGCAGGAGAATCCCGACGCACTCTTTCCTGCCGGTCCGATACATGTCGGCGACATCACACCGGTACCATATCCGCAACACTGCCGGATTGCGACTGACTGTCTCTCAAGGGTTTCTGGACACCCAAGTGCTTCCTGACGTGCATCGCTGCACTAGTCGGGCACAATGGGGGTAGCTACCTCAAGGAGAGGGTCTTCTACCCCACGAACGAGCAAACCATCAGAGCAGGTGTCCGGGTGCTTCGCCTGCATTCGAAAGAAGGACTACCAACTTTTGTCGTCGTCGACGACCTGCTGCCTTACTCGAGGCACTGCAACGGGGACCAGAGCGCGGACTGGAGGCCCCTGTTCGCCTCGACGACACAGCCCGTGTGGTACCTGGCGCTGCTGGAGAAGGCTGCGGCCAAAACGATGGGAGGATACGCGATGCTGGCCAACTTGTCGGAGGACGCTTTCATGATGATGCTAACAGGGGTCAAGTCGTCCAACCTCTCCCTTGTGCCCGCACTGGACCCTCACAAGTCCATCTGGGGCTCGCTAGTCCGCGACCACTCGGATCCGAATAACGTGCGTTGGGCCAATACTGCACACATTCCCATCCAAGTTCTCACGCGAGCAACAACCAGAGCTGCCACATGATCGCCACGAAGATGCCGGACCGCAAGGGCGGTGAGAGTCAGCAATACTGCGTCATTGACGCCAAGACTCTACTCGGACGGTTTCAGTTTCTGCGGCTCTTCGAGCCGAGTGCCAAGCCTCCCACCAGAGCCGCAGCAGCTGACCGTGGACCGGCCCTTTCCCCTTCGATGATGCAGACGCTCCCGCCGGCGTGGCGGGGGACCGAGATAGGCACGTCCGCAATCGAGTTCTCGTCCGACATCGCGCGCAAGTTCTCGAGCATCCGAACATGGCGGGTGCCCTGGCTCCGCGACCGCACGGCGTATACAGTCGCAGTGCGAGTCGAGTCGAGCCTGGCGTCGTTCAGCGGAGTTGCTCTGCGGTTCGCCCGGAGCGCAAGCGTGATGATCGAGGCGTCTGCTGCGTCCGTGCACTGTGCGCGTGACGTGGTGCTGGTCGGGGGCTTCCTCCCGGCGCACATGTTCCGCTTCGGGGAGGCCGAGTGCTCTGTGCGCGAGTACTCTTCTCTGGACGCGATCTCTCGGCACATGAGTGTGCTCTTCCGCGTGGCCCCCGACGCCTCCGGAAGGGCCGCGAAGGAGCTGCGGATTCACCTCGACGCGGCGTCGTGCTTCGGGGACACGCTGTTCGTCGTGCCCTGGTGCAAGGCCCGCAGGCAGTGCACATCGGATATCGTGCTCTGCGTGTACGAAGCGGGCAGAGGCCCGGACGAGCCGTCGGCCGTCGACCGTGTGTGCTCTCTCAAGTTCGGCGTCACGCCAGAGGCCGACGGCCGGCTCGTCACACCCAAATCGCTGGCGGAGAAGCGCGAGATGCTGCAGCAACTGTCGGCAGAAACGGCCGAGCAAGAGCGCGCTGCCAAGGTCTGACAGAGTGGAATTTTCAACCCAGAACCCCGCTCACCGCCTCTCTGCCGCGCGTCCCCAGGAGGTGCGAGAGCAGCTCGCTGCGATCGAGAACGAGAACGAGGTGATGAAGCGGAGGCTGGCGCTGCACTCGCTGCACCGCGGGGGCAGTGCCAGCGCGTGGTCTTCGTTCAGCTCGTCGTGCGGGAGCAGCGCCAGCCTGCTGGGCTCCCGCGCCGGGGCCGCGAGGAAGGCGCTGCCCCTCTCCACGGTCCAGGGCCCCCTGTCGTCGCGGATGATGTCCGGGGCTGCGCTGCCGCGCCTGCCCGCCAGCGCAGGGCAGGTGCGGAAAAAGATGGTGGCCCTCTGACGTTGTTTTCCCCCAGTTCTCCCCGAATTCTCGGCATGGAATGAAGAAGAAAGAAAGACGGTTTATTTTCCTGCCGTGATTGCACTATGAGATTCGTCCCTCGCACATAATTTACAGTGCAAACTGCAGTCGCACACCCCAACATCGGCAGCATGCAAACAGAGCAGTCTCCTGTCCCGCCTCCAGCACCGCCGCAGCCCGAGGCCCGCAAGGCGACGCCCAAGGCCGCCCGCGTGCAGGTGAGCGTCCCGTCGGCGCAGCAGGCGCCGTGCACGGTGCCCGGGGCCCACGCCTCCAGCAGCGCTGCACCGTCGGCTCCGGCCCCGCAGGCGCCCGCTGCGGCTCCGGCAGAGGCCGGCAGGCAGGTGGCCGGCGGGGTGGACTCTGCGCTGGTCGCCATCACCATCGCGGCCGAGGCGGAGAACTGGCTGCAGCGCGTCGACCGCTACCGCGTGGGTGCGCCCCAGAGGCCCCTCCGCTGTTGTGAAAAGGAAAAAAACACACCTTTTTTCCCGTGATGACGTGTCGCCCGCAATCTCGGCCCGCACAGGCGACGACGGCGCCATCGTGATCCGGCCGATGCCGAGCGTCGTGCAGGACTTCCACCTGCGGTCGCTCACGGACCCCGCGGCGCGCGTGGTGGGCGTGCGGCTGCTGCGGCGGACGGGCCCCGACGACATCCTGGCCGCACAGATCGGCCGCGAGGCCGAGTTCCAGTTCTCCCAGCGCGACGTCTCGGACGGCTCGTGGCACCGCGCGACGGTCGTGTCGGTGATGCGGGACACGCTGCTGCTGCGGCTGGCGGGGGACGAGGACCGGGTGGCCGCGATGAGCGTGCCAGTGCACAACGTCAAGGTGGCCAGGGAGAGCATCAGCCTCGAGGCGGCCCTGCGCGTCGCCCTGTGCACGGGCGTCAGGGGCGACCACATGATCGAGTACTCGTACAGGACGCAGGGCATGTCGTGGGTCGCCGAGTACAACGCCGTCATCGACAGCACGTTCAAGTCGGTGAGCACTTACAACTCGATTGATTGCAGTTCGCTCAATTCAATTGGCAGGTCGAATTGGACGGGGTGTTCGTCATAAAGAACATGTGCGGGAAGACGTTCAGGCAGGCCAAGATCACGCTGCAGAAGAACCCCGAGCGCGAGAGGTCGTCCAAGAAGGTCGTCATCAGTGCTCCGGACTCTCCGGCCATCAACCAGAAGCCGGCGTACAAGGAGGTCGGCCAGATCCGCCAGTACTCGGTGCCCTTCCTCACGGACCTGCCCTCTGGTTCGTTGCCGTGTGCTGAGGTCAATCGGCGGTCTCACCCTCGCACCCAGGGGAGGACACTAGAGTGCACTTCATGTGCGAGACTCTGCCCGTGTCGGCCGTGTACCTCTTCTGCCAGACGAGCGAGGTCGAGGTCAGCAAGGACATCATCCTCGACAGGAACTACAACCCAAAGACTACCAGCGTGTTCGTTACTGCCCTCTGGCGAAACGTTCCAACGTCGGCTCCGCACCATGCAGGATGCAGAGGGTGATCCAGTTTGCGAACCCCCAAGACGCCTGCCCCGCCGGTCCCCTGCGGATGATGCTGAGACAGGGGCTGGGTAGTCTCGGCCTCAACAACTACGGTCTGTTCCAAGTGCCTCACACCGAATCAGGCGACCTCATCCGCCTCAGTACGCTCGCACTGCAATCTCGCTCTCCTCCGGTCACCGACCCTGGCTTAACACCTGAGCAGACGTGGGGCAGACGGACGTGATATCGGGGCATCGCGCACGAGCTGACTTCAGGGTCGACAGGAAGGACCATGTGGTGTCCGAGTCGTTCTGCGTCTCTGTACACAACTCGACAGACGACGCGTCCGACGTGGTGGTAGAGGAGGTCTTCACACGCTGGCCGATCTGGTCCATCGTCTCTGCGCGCTGCGACGACGGGTCCGCGGTGTCGTACACCTGCGTGGGGTCGAACAGAGTCAGGTTCCTGCTGACTGCGCCCGCCTCCTCTGCCAAGACCCTGCTGTACACTGTGGCGTACACGGGGTGGCTGTTCCCGGGAGAAGCCGCTCCAGACTCCGCCTCTGCCTTGTCGAAAGACCCCGCGCACGCGTACCAAGTCAGGGGCCATCGAGACGGGGCAGAGAAAGGAGACAAGGCAGGCGGAGCTGCTCGCAATTCCCTGGCGCCGCACGTTCATGTCAGCCCGCCGCCAGCCTCCCTTTCTCCTGCATCTCCAACGCCGCCTCCTGCTGAGGACGGGCTGGCACGCGTTCCGACGCCCGTTCCCCTCATCCCTCGCGAGTGCTCCCCAGAGCAGGACGCTATCGACTCTCGCAGGTCGCTCAATGTTGAACGCGCCACCGGATCGGAGACACAGCAGCCCGGAGGCAAGGCAGAGAGGAAGAGGCGTTTCATGTGGCTACCCTAATGATCTGATCGGCGGTGGTCTTTGGAGTAGTACTAGCAACTAATAGATGCGAACGAAAACTGGTACAGCACAACATACGTTTTTCGAGTTGAATGGGACTGTGCGTCAATCAAGCGTACTTTTTGATGTACGCTGTCCGATATACAGGTGAAGGTCACAACGCCTCGTAAAACAACGCATTTAGGAGGAGGAATCGAAATTGATGGCAATCCGTCTTTCTCGTGGCTCCGGGCTCGCGCGCCCGAGCACTCATCATAACCGATCAGCAGAGGGGTCTGCCTGATGAACAGATCGTGTGTCCGAGACGGGCTCACTTGTATCAGCGCAGACACGTTAAGGCCTTGCCAGCCTCCAAAGCAGCAGGCGCACCCACTACTGCCACTCCTATGGCCTGATCGGAGAGATGGCGTGACAGTCGTGGAATTCCGATGAACTATGTACGTCTCAGAGGTCGCGTTGTTCTATGTAGAACAGTAAGATGGTGGATAGAGCAGACAAGTTGTTGAACAAGCCCGCACACGACGACATCAGGGCCCAACATAACCGCACACATTGCATTTTCTGTGGAGGATTTGTTTCGCATCTTCATATTTCTCGTTACTACGTCATTGTGACACATGTGCTTACTCACTTGATCGATTTGCCTGGTGCTCTTACCAGAATTCACGAGCATATCAGGCGCCTGGCATATCTCGCCGTCGCGGACCCGCGAAGCCCACACCATGGTCAATTACTTCGTCTGTGTTGTGGCCCTCGTTGCCTCTGCCCTCGGCACGAGCAGAGCTGCGGAGTGCTCTGTCTATACCGCATGCGAGACGTGCATAGCGGCCAACTCCTGCGGTTGGTGCTCACAGCTCCGCACCACTCACATACACCGGCGCCAGGGTGGTTCGGTAGCGGCAACGGCCAGTGGCGGTGTGTCCCGGGAGACGAGTACACCTGCGCCGACCCCGCGTGCAAAACTGACTCGTTCCTTTACGTGCGTAAATGCAACCTCCGTAGCCGACCTTCCATTCCGGTGACGTGAAACGGCAGACAAAAGCGCGCTGCCCCGGCGAGCAGCTGAACGACCTCGTCGTCACCCGTAGGTCCGTCAGGAAGTTCGTGCCTGGCCTCTCGCTCTCGCGCGAGATTGTCACCCGACTGGCCGAGTACGCCGTGTGGGCGCCCGCAGCGCAGTCGGCGCAGCCGCTGCGCTTCTACGCGGTCTCCAACGCGACGCTGCTGGGCAAAATTGCCTCTGCAATCGCCCCGGACGTCTTCCACGGCGCCCCCATGGTCGTGTTCCTCTTCACCGAGAACGCAGGCGGGACCGGCGGCGCCTCGGACCTCGACTGCGGGTTCGCTGGGCAGAACGCCCTGCTGGCCGCGCACAACGTGGGGCTCGGGGCCTGCGTCATAGGGATGACGAGGGCAGCTCCCGAGGTCGTGAGGGAGGTGCTGGGCGTTCCAGGCTCCTACGAGTTCTGCTTCGCCGTAGCCATGGGCCACCCGGCAGAGTCGCCGGTCCACGACAGGAATCCCCCTGTGATCCACTGGCTCCCCTGAAGCAGCTGTGTGGGTACAGGTGAGTGCATCAGGCAGCGCTGCTGCCACGTGAACATAGAATCTCGACCAGGATTGCCAGATCTTTAGATCTTATTGGACACACTCTTCTTTCCGTGTTCGGAGTGCTTGGGCAGCGGGGATCGCGATCACCACCACCACCATGGGCGACTGGTACAACAGCTGTGCGGGCAGGAGCAAGGTGGACGCGGACCTCGCGCAGCTCGACAAGTACGGCAACGCGCAGGGCTCGCAGTTCGACCTGGCCCGCGACGGGGCGTTTGAGACGTACCCCCAGAACACCATCGCCGTCCTGCACCTCTACACCGGCGAGGGCTTCGACTTCGAGAAGCCCCGCGCCCCGCTCGAGCAGAAGGTCCGCTCTGCCTCCCGGCCCTCGGCGTCCCCCCCCCCCCGAGAAAGGCCAGTCTCATTCGATCGATCGAGCCCACGCGGTGTTATCCGAACGGTGTTTGCCACCCGCGGGTTACATTTGGCGAATGTTGCCCCAAACGGCAAGAGATTTTGACTTGTCCCACTATCGGGCAATAATCACATTTGACGTGGGCTTCGTTTCATTTCCTGCCAGGGGTTCAAAATACTGAGGTGGACAGAGCCGCCGAGCCTGAAGGAGTTCCGGCGCGTGCTGCTGGACGAGGGCAAGTGCGGCCAGCTGTGGGTGATCTCCGCGGACCGCAGCCTGCTGCCCGACGACTTCCTGCCCGTCATCAAGGAGTTCTTCCTGCGGGGCAACGGCGTCTACCTCTGGGGCGACAACGAGCCCTACTACGTCGACGCCAACAGGGTCGCCGAGTACCTCATCGGCTCCAGGCTCGCCGGCAACGAGCCCGGTGGCCAGGTCGTCTCCCTGCGCACGCCCGAGTCGCCCAAGGTGGGGTATCCGCTGCGCCCTGCACCCTCGCTTGCTTAACGAGGGCCGCATCACCAAAAAGGGCTCGGGCTTCGTGGAGCACCTCATCACGACGGGCCTCGTCAACATGTACGAGGGCATCACCATCTCGATCGCCAGCAGCGCGCCCGGGGTCGAGCCGCTCGTCTACTCGACGTGCGGCAGGCCCGTGACGGCCGTGTACGACGTCTACGGGCGCCGCGCGCTGCTCGACGGGGGCTTCACGAGGCTCTTCTGCAACTGGGACACCGCGGGCACTGGCAGGTACGTTGTCAACGCCGCTGCGTGGCTCGCCAACGTCGAGAGGCTGGGGGCGCACCCCTCGAAGCCCCTGATGAGGAAGCTCGACGAGGGCCAGCTGGCGAGCAGGCAGCCGCCCCGCGAGTCTCTGGACGCGGGCCCGTCACAGGTCCTCCATCTCATCATTTCGTGCACGTGCGTCGCCCTGGATGCCCGTGGGGGAGGTTGCGCTCCTCTCACGATTCACGGCCAAAGAGGTCTTATGAACAAGGACCTGGTGTCCAAGAGCGACCCGATGGTGATCCTGTACGAGACGGTCGATGGCAAGAAGAGGGAGGTGGGCAGGACAGAGATTGCCAAGTGCGACGACCTCTTTCTCTGGGCGCAGCAGCTCATTAACGCTGTTGGGTGCAGGGACAACCTCAACCCGAGGTTCCAAACACCCCTGGTGATCAAGTACTTCTTCGAGAGGGTGCAGAAGCTCGAGTTCGCGTGCTACGACATCGACGACCCGTCGGGAGCAATCGACAGGGCGGACTTCCTCGGGTCTGTCCAGTGTGCCCTGGCGGAGATTGTCACCTGCAAGTCGTTCTCGAGGGATCTGTGAGTCGCCCCCACTCGTTGGGTAGCTCAACAATCGCTGCAGGCAGGTCAACGGCCACAGCAAGGGGAAGATGGCGGTCTGCGTCGAAGAGGAGAAGTCGGACAAGGAGGTCAGGTTTGTTCTATCTGGCAGAGGGCTGGACAAGAAGGACCTCTTCGGCAAGTCGGACCCGTACGTCATCGTCCACCAGGCGCTGCCCGACGGCACTCTGCGCCCGGTCCACCAGACAGAGGTCGTCAAGAAGACTCTCGACCCGCGCTGGGCCCCGCTCCAGGTCCACTTCCAGGAGCTCTGCAACTGCGACCTCAACCGCCGCCTTGTCTTCAAGTGCTTCGACTGGGACCAAGTCGGGAGCCACGACTTCATCGGACAGGCCGAGGCAACGCTGGGGGCTCTGCTGTCGGGCGACCTGAAGGAGCTGCCGCTGATAAACCCCGAGAAGACAAAGAAGAAGAAGTACACGAACAGTGGCGTGCTCGTGTTCAACGAGGTCGCGCTTATCAAGAGCAAGTACACGTTCACCGATTATCTGAGTGCCGGCTCAGAGCTCCGCTTCATCGTCGCAGTCGACTTCACTGCCAGCAACGAGTGCGGGGTTTCATTATCGCATGTGTTCTCACCCTTTGTTTCCAGAGATCCGTCCAATCCTGCATCACTCCACCACGTCTCTGATGTGCCAAACCCCTACATTCGGGCCATCACCGCTGTCGGAGAAGTCATCTCGTACTACGACAGGACAAGGATGTTCCCTGTATGCTCACATATCATCCAGGCAACTGACGCCCCCATGTCCAGGCGTTTGGCTTTGGGGCGCAGTTGCCGAGCGGGGCAGTCAGCCACTGCTTTCCTCTGAGTGGAGACGCCTCGAATCCGGCGGTTCCGGGTGTGGAGGGGATACTGAGGGCGTACCACGCGGCCCTGAGCAACGTGAAACTCTACACGCCCACGAACCTCGCAGAGATCATCAGGAACGCGAGCTCGTTGGCCAGCTCGGCCTCCCCGGGAGCGTACTACGTGCTGCTCGTCATCACCGACGGGGTGATCACGGACATGGAACTCACGGTAAACGCTATCGTCGAGGCGAGCTCGCTGCCGCTGTCAGTTGTCGTCGTGGGGGTTGGGAGCGAGGACTTCAAGCTGATGGAGTATCTTGACGCGGACGACTCCCTGCTGATTCACTCACAGACGATGAAGGAGAGCCAGAGGGACATTGTTCAGGTTTGCATCAAGCCGCTCTCTCAGTTCTGACGTCCCTGCCCTCTAGTTTGTTCCGTTTTCGAAGTACTCGGGGAATCAGATGCAGTTCAACCAGGCCTTGATGGAGGAGATACCCGGACAGTTTGTCGAGTACATGCAGAGCAAAGGCTTCAAGCCTGCTATATCCCCCTGATTCTTCGTGGGCTTGTTAACAATGTGAACGTGTGCTCGTTGATTGTTTTGTGCTCTTCTTTGGTCAGCATTGTGAACACACGGCACTGCACGACATGGGAGCTCAGCGAGGCAGACGTAGCCAGCTTGGCGAATGCGATACCGGATCGCGGTGCCGCTGCGGGACATCCAGCTGACGTGCGAGTGCTCGCCGTCGTACCTGCCGTGAGTGTCAGAGCACCCGATCAACTGGGACAAGAGACAGGTCGTCTCGGCTGTGCTCGATCGAGCTCGTGACCCTTGCCACGACGCCTGACCCCACCAGTGTCGTTCCCTTGACGGCGACAACGAGGTGGTCTGCATCAACGCGTGCGGTGGCGTGGTCGCGATCGCGCTGCCCACGCTCGTGTCGCTCATTGTGGCGCACGAGACACAGGCCACGCCGCTCGTGCTCAGCAGCTCCAGTTTTTCCACCTGAGGGCTGCGGGCTGATGGCCTCTGGACGCACTGCTGCTGGGGCGCTCACGGAGCTCGTGTGCAAGGCGACGCCCAAGGCTGAGCGCATGCTGGTGCACGAGGGGGCGGCCAAGTTCCTCTCGCTGTGGAAGGAGCCTGAGCGACCTCAATGTCGTCTCAGACACTACATACACTACGCAATCCACACACCAGCCACAACAGAGCGCCTCAAGTTTCACAAGCCTGGGATGGCACTCAGCCCCACCGGTAGCACAACGTGCCAAGCCAGCCCACCAGCAGCCTCCTTGGCGCTGTCTGCGGTACTCATGTGGAGTATGGATGAGTGTGGTTGGCCGTGCTGCACATACAAATGATCTGCGCCCATATCTCGCCTCCTGAGCCCAATTCGGGCCCGGTGTGGGCCCCCTCAGAGCGAGTGATGCGAATCCCGTTGGTGCTGAGTCCCGTCCCCCCTTCCTCCCGTCGGGTGGGGTGTCAGAGTCGGCTGAGAGCCTCGCCCATCCATCAGGGCCTTGCCTTTGTCTGTGAAAGCTCGCCGCAGCGACAACACTTTGCAACCCCAGCAGCTGGCCGCCAGACCCCGCCTGTGCCTCTGCTTCACTGAGCTGGACTTCAAGAGAGGGGCGCATGTGCGTGGGTCACGTTCGGACACAGAGGGTGGCGGGGCGACACAAGGAATAGTTGGCGAGCCCAGTGCTGGATCGTGCACCTTTAGTGCAGGATTTGCATGATCCGGCGAAAGATTGGCGTGACGTTGGCTGTGGATAGCCAGGAAAAAGCCGTTGGAATGACGTGTCAGATATTGGGAGTATATAAACTCGGCGAGTTTCAGGCTCATTTTTGCATTCGGTCCGGAAAACAATGCGCGTGTGTTCCCCCCTGGAGCTGCAGAGGTAAGAGGCACCCCTGGGGATGAGCATCGCTGAGCGTATCATGAGTCCCTGGGGGAGACCACGTTTACTGAACTGGTCGCAGGGCACTCACATGGCATTGTTTTCCGCACCCAAGAATCAGCAAGGACCCGCTCAGATCATCAAGGTGTGTCCCCTCCCGCAAACGCCCTCTCGGCTCGTTCTCCTGATGTTATGACCGCTGCTGGGCAAGCTACAGAGCAAAAGAACGGTCGAGGTCGTGGGGGAGCTGTTCGTGAAGTGCCTCGTGCTGGGCTCACTGTGCGTGATCGACTGCTCGCACGCGCTGCTGCATCTCCTCGAGCCGCACCGGCGCCTGAGGCCCTCGAGACCGAGGCAGAGCTCGGGACCGCCAAGAACGTTGCCAGACATCTGCCGGCCTCGTGCTGATCACCAGCGCAACTCCTTCTGTCGGTCTACAAAGAAACGGGGTGGCTACATGGGCCAAACACAATTGTGTCCAGAAAAATGCCAATACAGATATTTCTTTTTTGAACACACGTTCGCCTCTTCGAGAAGCCCACCACGCATCGCTTGAGCAGAAAGTTCTGCACTCTGCACTGCTCCCGCGCATCGCGCCCCAAGAAAGGCTGGTTGGTCGGCCTCCCAAGAACAGTTTTTGCCACCAGTCAGTTACGTTATGACGAATGATGCCCCCGGAGACGGAAAGAGATCTGAAGCTGCCCGCTATCGGTCGGGCAATCAGCATCATTTGACGTGGGCTTCCGCTTTCTCTCTTGCCGGGTGGACAGAGCCGCCGAGCCTGAAGGAGTTCCGACGCGTGCTGCTGGACGAGGGCAAGTGCGGCCAGCTGTGGGTGATCTCCGCGGACCGCAGCCTGCTGCCCGACGACTTCCTGCCCATCATCAAGGAGTTCTTCCTGCGGGGCAACGGCGTCTACCTCTGGGCGACAACGAGCCCTACTACGTCGACGCCAACGGGGTCGCAGAGTGCCTTATCAGCTCCAGGCTAGCCGACAACGAGCCCGGCGACAAAAACGACTCTCTGTGCACACCCGAGTAGCCGGAGAGACATTGTTCAGATAGCATTGAGTTGTTTCTCTCTCAGGTGGTGACGTCCCCTTCGCGGTTTTTGTGCTGCTTTCGCAGTACCCAGGAATCAGACGCAGTCCGTCGAGTACATACACAGCAAGGGCTTCGAAGCTTGTGCATCTCTCTGATGCTTCGCTCGATCGTTTGGGCTTGTAACCAACACGAACGTGTGCTCGTTTCTCGCAGATCTGTGCTCTCTGCGCCATTCAGCCACACAGCAGCGGAGGGTACGACGACTGGGCACTGCGGGTGGGCCAGCGCGCCGAGGATGGCCTGGAGGCTTCACGAGCGCACAAAGCAGCAGCTGCGCCCCCAGTCGCAGCCCTCGGGCCTCGGGAGCGAGTTGTAGAGCACAGAGAGCGCGCGGGCAGTGGCACGCGCACCCGCTGACGAGGCACGCAGGTCCCGGAGAGCCTGCACCCCTGCGCCGGCAGCACGCAGCACGCAGCACGCACGGGTGCGGCAGTGCATAGTGCAGCGGGAGGGAGCGTCCAGGGGCAAATGGGGCGTGTAGTGTGTGCTCGTGTGGGGCGTGTGGGCATGAGCGGGAGAGCAGAGAGCAGAGAGCAGAGAGGGCTGAGTGGAACTGAGGGGAGCGCTGCCACACTGGCCTGCAGCAGCAGCTCTGCCAGCGACGGCTCTGCAGCGGTGCTGCTGCTGGTGCTGGTGCCGGCGTCGGACATGGTCGTGGATAACCCTTTTCCGAGGCTGGTGGCGGCAGCGGCGGTGCAAGGCGGGGGACAGGGACAGGACACGCACTGCCTGGTTGGGATGTGGGGGGCAGGTACAGGAAAATGCACGAGATACCGCAGATACCGTGGCAGGATTCGGATTCTTCGGATTCTTCGGATTCTTTGGAATCTACCCGGGGATGGACGAGGGTGTCCGGTGGTGGCAGCGCGGTGGGCAGCGACGCCGTGGGAGTGGCTGAGATGCGAGCAAGGGAGCCGCGGGGGTGGAGGGGTGGGAGGGAAGGGAAATGGGGGATAAAAGGGCTGGTAAGCAGTTAGCAGATTGTGGGTGGGACGAGTGGCTTAAATGGCAAGGATGCGAGACTATGACAGCATAGGTCACGGGCTCATGTCCACCCTCGTCCTTTTTTTTCGAAAACACACGCACGCACGGCTCAACACTTTTTGTTTTTTCGCGCTCCTTCGCCCCTGGCGCCCCTCCCGCACACACCTCGTCGCACAAGAACCCGCCGCCATGGGCCAGAGGCAGCCTCAGCGCTGTTTGGCTCACGGCAGGAATCGCGTGCGGTGCCGAAATCGCACGATTGATTGATTGATTGATTGATTGATTGATTGATTGATTGATTGGCAACGCAGCAGGGGCCAGCTGGCGTGCTTGGCGAGCTCTGGTAGCTGCTCGAGGGGACGCCCTCGTCACCCCTCTCGGAGCACAGCGGCGGAGCAGCAGCAGGAGCCCCTCGCTTGGCCGCGCTCCTGCAGGGCCGAGAGCCTGCCTGTATGTGCACACCTAGACAAAATGAATGGCAGAACAGCCTGCGCCCCTCGATCAGCCAAACACAAGGCACACACAGCAGCAGCAGAACAGACAGCAGCAGTCTGAGTCCGTCCTTCTTATCCGTATGGTTTCACTCGGTGCCAACGACACGAGGAGAGCAGCAGAGCCGCCTCTGTCTTGTCGTGCGGTCTCTTTTTGCTCTTTTGTTTGAGAGGGGCGAGGGTCTACCGCGAGCATGTGTGTGAACCGTGCTGCCTACGAGCAAGTCAATCAAATCTGTGTATACTCCCAAAAACAGCGCTCCCGATCGTCCCTCTTTTCCACCACTGCTGCCTTGCCCGCCTGCTGGCACAAGGCCCAGCGCTGACAGCTCGCATCGCGCACCACGCTACTGCATGTAGTACGCGCGCAGCAAGTCGTCGTACTTGTCTCCAGTTTCGTACTCATTAAAATACTAATATCGGAACTATTTTTCGCGGATGTCGAGGCAAACGAGGCAGAATGGGTAAAGGACCTTGTTGTCTCCGCTGTATGCTCTTCCTTGGCTTCAGAGTGCTCAGACACAAGTCCCTCTCATTTGTGCTGCGGCTGAGGCAAGCAGGAAGATCACTTGTTGAACCAGTGCTTGAGGATCATCGTGTGCCCGATGGACATGGCGGCGATGACGACGCACGCGATCAGGCTGAAGTTCTGCACGCGCCCGTTTGTGCTCTCCGCGGCTGTGCAGCGTACTGCTGAGTGCCAAGACGATCCCCGGGGCAAAGGGCGAAGGGGGGGGCCCAGAGTGGGGAGGGAGGGAGGGCTGGGCTCACTGTTGCGGTTCATGGCCTCGCGGCGGCGGTAGTACTTCTGCATCGAGGCGACGTCGTTGAGCAGCGTGTCGATCCTCATGACGGTCCTCTGGATGGGGTCCAGGTCGCCTGCGTAGTCGCGTGCCGCCAGAGGGGCAGTGCGGAGAGCGCGCGAGTGTCAGCGAGGGAAGGGGAGGAGGAGGAGGGCTGTTCTGCTGCAGTCGCGCCAGCCCTGGGCGCACCGGGGGTGAGGGGCTTGAGCGAGGGGTCGACGCCCGCGACAACGCTGAACTGGATGACCTTGGCGGTGAACCTCGACATCTTGTTGTCAAAGCACAGCTGTCCCCCAACCCCGCGCGCAGCTGCTGTGAGCACACCAGGCGCCGGCGGGGGGGGGAGTGGGAGGAGTCCCGGCCAGCGAGCAGCAGCGCGAGAGCTGCCTTGCTTTGCGTTGCCGCTGTGGGGAAATTGGAGGGGCGGAGATACCGAGTAGGTGCCCTGGAGGTTGGGGACAAAGTCGAAGTAGCCCTTGGAGTCGCCGTTGGCCTCAAAGTGCATCTTGTTGAGCAGCTCGCTGTTGTCGGGGGCCGCCAGGCGGACGCCGACGTCGAGCAGGCCGCCGCGCGTGACCTGCCAGCGCACCTGCGCCGACTCTCCGACGGGGACGGCCCCGGGGACGTCGAAGTGGAAGCACTCCTCCGAGCGCGGCTCGATCTGGAACGTCAGGGCGGCCAGCGAGACCGCGCAGAGCGCCGAGAGCGCCAACAACGAGCGGACCATTCTTCACAGCAAAACGCTTCAAACACCGCGCGACGTGGCGAAGATTTGTTATTGACCCCAATATCTCATCCCCCGCTCGAGCCTGAGATACGCGGATACCCTCGCGGGGAACGTCACCCCAAAAGGGCATCCGGGGGAGTCGTGTGTGTAGCATTCAAGTTGCCTGATCGACCACTCTATACAATGTGGCTCTAGACTGCATTAGAATCGGTGTGAATCGATGGCGAATGACCAGAATTCCGTGACGCGACGCTAGTGACTGTGGAATGCCGGCCAAACGTCCGACCGAGTACTACGGCTGTCAGTGATATGATAGTTCTTTGATTTCCACGGGCGGGCCCTTGGGAGCAGAGCGCTGCTGTTCGGTTTGCTCGCTCCTGAAGCACGGTTCCACACAGCCCGTCGGACTCTGGTGGCGCTGTGCCACCTCACCATTGGGGGCGTTCAAACCTTAGTAATGTCACACCTACGCAACCCCTCCACAAGCACAAGTCCAGATTGCGTTTTGATATCGGAGACAGAAGGGGACTCTGGGACTGTAAAACAGTGTGGCGTATGCTTTGTTCTCTGTTCCTTGAATAAAGTTCATAATTCACACAAGGCATTGGCCAGAAAGCAACGCGGTGATGGTGCAGGTGATGAAGATGTAGGCAATGAACTGTGCAGGCACCTGAGGACGTATTTACTTCCTCATCGAGCTAACGATGTCCTCCACAGTGCGGCCCTTGGTCTCGGGCAGCACGATGATGACGAAGACGAAGCTGATGGCGCTGAGCACCGCAAAGCCGTAGAACACCGCGCTCAGAGAGGTGGCCTCGATGAGCGGCAGGAACGCCAGCGAGACACCCAGGTTGGTGACCCAGTTGGTGAACAGCGAGATGCTGACGGCCAGCGCACGAGTCGAGCTGGGGAACAGCTCGGGGACGAGGCACCACGGCACAGGGCCCAGACCCACAGCGAAGAAGATGACGAACAGGATCGTGAAGATGACGCTCCCGACACCCGCAGACGACTTGGACAGCGTGTGGACGTTGCTGAAGATGCCGATGCACATCAGCGACAGCGCCATGCCGACGAGGCTGCCCAGCAGCAGCGGCTTGCGGCCCAGGCGGTCGATCAGCACGATGCTGACAACGGTCATGATGACGTTGATGCCACCGATGAGGATGGACATGTAGTCGGCCATCTTGCTCTCCATGCCGGCGCGCTCGAGGAAGGTCTTGAGGTAGTAGAGCACGGCGTTGATGCCAGTGATCTGCTGGATGAACATGATCGCCACGACGATGATCAGCGGGCGCAGGGGGTCGATGAGCATGCCGGCGGCCTCCTTGAACGAGGGAGTCTTCTCCTGGTTCTGCGAGGCAATGAGGTCCTGGAGCTCATCCTCGACGTTGTCGGTGTTGCGCAGGTACTGCAGCATCTTGCGGGCCTCGTCGTTGCGCTTCTTCATGATGAGCCAGCGGGGGCTCTCGGTGCGGATGATGAAGCCCGTCAGCACGATGTGCGTGACCGCCATCACGATCGTGGGAGCGCCCATCATGACACGCCAGCTGACCCTGGGGATGTACGCGAACACGGTGCCCAGGATGTAGGCAATGAGGATGCCGATCGTGATGCTGAGCTGGTTCAGCACACCGATCTGGCCGCGGATGGACTTGGGGGACAGCTCGCCGATCATCAGGGGGACCACCACACTGGCAGTGCCTGCGCGGACCGAGAAACTTGCATTAGTCCCCGCGGAGAATCGATGCGTGCGTGCATGCGAGATCGTACCGACTGCGAAGCCGAGGACGAGGCGGCCCGCGATCATCATCCCGAAGTGCACGGAGAAGGCGCACAGCAGCGCACCTGTGACGCGGGTCGCATTAGGAACAACGGCCTTTCACCGGGTTTCTCAAGTGGAAAAGGTGCAGTTCTGCGAAGCGGACAAGAATGGGGGAGGCGGCGACGACTTACCGACGATGTAAATTCCCTCGGACGCGAGGATGACCTTGTTCCTGCCAAGGCGGTCGGCGATGGCACCGGCGATGAGGGCGCTGATGAGGCAGCCGACGAGGCAGGCACTGCAGGAGGCGCGCGCGGTGAGAAACCGAACGCAAATTTTCCCACACCTCCCGCGATTTCCACCCCAAAGGGGAGAAGTGGACTGGACTGAGGGGGTATAATCCTGTACCTCACGATGACCGACTTCTTGACCGCGTTGCCGTCGTCCGACTCCTGCGAGCTGGTGGCCTCCTTGGAGGCGATGTTGAGGTACTCGGAGAGCGGGCCCATGGCGCCGGACACGATGGTCGTGTTGTAGCCGAACTGCAGCGACGCGATGCACTGCAGCGCTGCGACGAACTGTGGGTGGTTTCGAGGAACAGTGTCAGAACAGCGAGCGGCCGGGGAGAAACGGGCCGGGGGCCCCGGGCGGGCTCAGGCGTACCCAGACGAAGCGCGTGGAGGTCGGCTCGGCGACGACGGACATGTGCTCACGGGGCGAGCCGTTTCCGGGCGTGCCGTCGGGGGTGGAGGAGAGCGAGTTGGCGGCCTGAGACATCTTTTCTCTGAGCAGCTAGACGCGGGGGCTTCCCGGACAGAGTTGTATGTGCAGGGTCTGCTTGAGAATAAGGTGCCCGAGGGGATGTGCTTCTTTGAAGCTTGAATACAAAATTGACAGCCGATGACGACTATTTAAGCCACGAAACCCGGTTTTTCTCGATTTCGTCACTGCACATATTGCAGCGAACCTTTTCCCCATCCAGTAACGTTCACACATTTCGTCGCCATTTCGCCGTCGTCTGGAAGGTCCACAAGCCCCCCGGCCTCCGCGCCGCCGCGCGCCGCGCGCCTCGACCGCGGGGCGGGCAGCTCCTGCCCGCAGCAGCGCTGGAAAAAGCCAGTAATCCAGAGGTTGTTTCCGCACTGGGCGCTTATGACACGGAAAACCGGTTTGAATGTTTCTTTGCATCACAAACGAGAGGAAAAAGCCCCGCCGCCGCGGTCGTCACTGGGAGGTAGCGCCAGCGCCGCGCGATGAGGGGCGCTTCGCGGAGGCCACAGCAGGTCGCTGGGACACGCGGGGCCGCTCGTCCTAGTATCTCCTGAGAAAAAAACGCGAACGCTTCGTATTCAGTTTCGAACTTTATAAAATGGGCTTTGATCATGCCTGAGCAGGCCACACAGGCTGAACCAGCGGGAGGGAATGCGAAGAAGTCGTGTGCTGGGTATTGTGAAATTCCTGTGGGAGTGAACCCCCACAGTGCCGTTAGGAGTGAGAAGTGCATGAAATATGGTCCCTGCAGTGTCTTGCCCGGGCGCACCGCCGGTGCAACCTTCCCACAGCGCGTGATAGCGCCACCACGAGGTGCTCCCGTGGCTGGATATGCTCTCCTGACCCCGGAAAGTGCGGGAAAGTGCGGTGTGGGGTTCAGATGGGGGAATGAGATGGGGGATGTCCCTGAATCCGTGCACCTCGTGCATGTTCTCGGCTCAGGTAGGTGGCAGGCCGGCTCAGTCGCGGCACGAGAGGCAGTCCGAGCGTCGGCCGCCCTCGGGAACTGTTCAGGGACGGCCGCGGCTTCCGGGGCCCGGGCCACAGGCGGAACAAAGAACAACGGAAGGACTCGAGCAAAGCACCACAGCGAATTCGAGGGAAAACTCCCGCCACTGATTTCTCAAGCCCCCTCTATTGACTCTTTCTGCTCCAAGGCGCTCCTTCCCGCACTCCGCGCGCCGCGCGCTGCTTCCCGCGAGCCACTGCCCCGACGTGCGGCGCCGGTTTGCTGCGTCGGGCCCCCCTAGAGGCGCGGAATTGACGGTTCGAAACCCCCTTTTTACAGGGGTGTGTGCACCACATGGCGTGGCGTGTCCCGAGCTGAGCCGCCACATCATCCCAGCGGCTGCGCCTTGGCACGGATGCCCGCTACCGAGCACTGTTGACGCCCCGGAGACGGGCGCCGTGGAGAGGCGCCGGGACGCGGTGCACCGACGTCGAAACGGAAACGGGTGTTTGGGCCCCCGACAGCACAGCGGGGGTTCACATGGCTCCTGTGCGCTGCCCCCAATCCCGCAAGGAATGCGCTGGTATCCAGCAGCTCCGGTGCACCATCTGGCTCTGTGCTAAGCTCGATTCTTCGCTACCCCCTTGCAGGACGCGCCAAGCCGTGCAAGAAGCGCAGAAGTAGCACCGACGGTTCCGCATTCACCGCCTGCACGTCGCGACTTCGGCAGCGGTTCTCTGGCCAAGCAATGCGCGTTCAACCGGAGATGCGTCGGTTGGCTCATTGGGCGTGGCATGCGTGCCGGCCAACAGGCGCGGTGCGGACAGGACTGTCGAAGTTGGGAAAGAGATTTCCAGATCAAGGCCGATATCTCGAGATTTTCGCATATCCAATCTACGCAGCGCGTTTAGGCCCGGGCGCAGCCCCGCGCGGGCTCGACGTTAGTGAACGAGACATGGCCGACAAGGAGAAGCCCGATGACGAGGCCAAGGACGCCAAGGACAAGCAGCTCGTCACCGACAAGGGCACCTTCGTGCGCCGCGTCCCGGATCCCAAGAAAACGAAGCGGGGGCTGTGTGTGGGGGAAGCGTTTTTTCAAACTCAAATTTGCGAATTACCACGCCAACGACACCCACCACCCCGGACGGCAGATCCTCGGGAGCGTCATCGGCAAGGGCGGGTTCGGCACGGTGTACCAGGGCCTGAGCATTTCGGGCAGCTTCGTGGCGATCAAGCAGATCGGGCTGGCCTTCCTGCCCAAGGACCAGCTGTCGTCGATAATGGCGCGTAAACCGAGCGGATCGCCCAAATGCCGTACTGGCGGATCGGGAAATGTGAGAGGGGGGGGACTGACGGGCGGACGGGGGGGCACCCTCGCAGGCGGAGATCGAGCTGCTGCGGAGCCTGGAGCACGAGAACATCGTGCGGTACATCACGTACGCCAAGACCAAGGAGACGCTGTCGATCATCATGGAGTACGTGGAGAACGGGTCGCTGCTGGGCATCATGAAGCGGTTCGGCAAGTTCCCGGAGCCGCTGGTGGCGATCTACATCGCGCAGGTGCTCGAGGGGCTGAACTACCTGCACGAGCAGGGCGTCGTGCACCGGGACATCAAGGGGGCCAACATCCTGGTGACCAAGGAGGGCAACATCAAGATCGCCGACTTTGGCATCGCCTCGCAGCGCGACGACGCGATCGACGTCACGGGGACGCCGTACTGGATGGCGCCCGAGATCATCGAGCTGAGCGGGGCGAGCACCAAGTCGGACATCTGGAGCGTGGGCTGCACGGTGATCGAGCTGCTGACGGGCCAGCCGCCGTACTTCCAGCTGGCGCCGATGCCGGCGCTGTTCCGCATCGTCCAGGACGAGTGCCCGCCGTTCCCCGAGGGCATCACGGCCATGTGCCGCGACTGGCTCTCGTGGGCGCTCAAGAAGGACCCCAACCAGCGGCACTCTGCGCGCAAGCTGCTCAACCACAAGTGGATCAAGGACAACGTGCCCGCCAAGCGCTCGCGCGTGGGCCTCGCGGACCAGCAGAAGATGGTCGAGGAGCACCGCAAGCGCTCGACGGCGCTGCCGCTGCCCCCGCTGGCGCCCGCCGTCAAGATCGTCAAGACGTCCGAGCCCCTGCTGGCCTCGCTCTCGTCGCCGCGCAAGCCCCCGACGCCCGAGGAGGAGGTCAACGACGACTGGGACATGGAGTTTGACGTGCCCTCGGAGCTCGACCTCAAGTTCGCCCCGCAGATGGCCAAGGACAAGGACCCCAAGGACCACGCCGCCCCCTCGCCGGGCTCCCCGCACGCCGCGGGCCTCCGCCGCTGCCCCGAGGCCGCCCTCAAGGTCCCCGCCTCCCTCGGCCACCTGCGCGACGGCACGCGCTCGCGCTCGGTCAGCATGCGCGCCAAGAAGACCCCCATGATGGGCGGGGGCAGCGCCCCGGCCGAGCGCAAGACGCCCTCGCCCTCGCCGCCCCCCGAGCGCAGGCCCTCGCCGCTGGCCTCGCAGCTGGCGCTCTCGCTGCAGGTGCCGCCGCCGTCCAAGCCCAAGCTGGCGGCGTCCGAGGGCGGGGACAAGGCCGCCGGCGGCGGCGACGACGACTGGGGCGACAGCTTCCTGTCGGAGGGCGACCCCAAGATCAGGCACAGCCCCAGCGCAGCCGCGGGCACCGGCGGGCGCAGGAACAGCCTGGTCCGCGGCAGCGTCGAGGGGTCGCCCCTGGCGCGCGAGGTGGTGCCCAAGAAGAACGCCAAGCGCAGCTCGGGGATGTTCGGGACGGTGGGCGAGCTCTCGGACCTCGTCAAGGGCACGGCCTCGCTCACGAGGCGCGGCGCCATGAAGATCCGCCTGCTGGCCTCGCTCGAGGAGACCAGCGGCATCGGCGACGAGCCGCCCAGGGCCGCCGCCCAGGGCGACTCGGCCAGCACCGGCGAGGAGTCCGAGTGGCCCGAGTTCGACCTCAGTTGCGCACCCCGCGTCTCCCCCCACACGCACGCAGGCCACATTCTGGGGGTTTTCTTAGAACGCACACTCTCTCCCCCGCACCCCCCGCGCGCGTGCAGCTGGAATCAGCGGCAAGAAGGACGACGGCGGGCTGCTGCAGCTCAAGATGCCGCAGGCGCGGCAGCGGTCCGAGGGCCTCGACGACGACATTTTCACGGACGACCTCGACGACCCCTTCGGCGACATGGAGGAGGAGGAGGAAGGTCAGTCCCTGCCCCCGCTCTTGCGTCACCACCCCCCGCCAGTGCACCCCTCGCTTCTCCGTCGCTTTTCCGCCGCTTTTCCGCGGCTCAGATGCGGGCAAAACTGAACCGAGCCAAACTCGGGCAGACGATTTTGAGAAGCGGATGCAGCGGGAGGAGTTCTCCAAGGTGCTCTCGGACGTGTCGCAGCTGATCGAGCGCATCGTGCCCGCCGCCCCGTCTTCGGACATCATCGAGTCCTGCAGAAAACTGGTGCGCGATTCTCGAACTTCCCGATATGGGCAGAGCGCTTTTTCCCTGAGGTGCAGGCCTGAGTACTGACCGCGTTTTGCGAAACGCGAAAACCGCGGGCAGGTTCCTATCTTCGAGCAGTACGCGGGGGACAAGACGCGCATCGTCAAGCAGCAGGGCATCGTCGCGTACCTGGACCTGCTGGCGGTGACGGACGACGCGCCGGCTCTCTGCGCGGTTCTCGACCTGGTCACAGAGGTGCTCGACGAGGACGCCGAGATACAGGTGAGCTTCGGCATCGTGGGCGGCATCCCGGCGGTGCTGGCCCTCTGCGAGCGCCCCGACCTCGGCGTGCGCGTGCGCGCCGCGCGCTGCCTGACGCGCCTCTGCGCCAGCGAGTTCTCGCTGCAGATGCTCGTCGGCAGCTGCGGCCTGCCGTCCCTTGTGCGCGTGCTGGGGCTGCCCGACACGCCCGCGATGGACGTGGCCAGCGGCCTCGTGGGCGTCGCTGCCAGCGTGCTGGAGCTGAGCGCCAACAAGACCAGCGAGCTGAGCTGGCTCGTCGCCAAGGCCGGGGCCGTCCCCGCGCTGCTGCGCGTGCTCGAGAGCGCCGCCGCGGGGTCCGGGGCCGAGCTGGCGCTCAAGGCCGCGTCGACGATCGTCTCGCTCGCGAGCTCGACGCCGCAGACGCGCCGGCTGATGTGCACGCCCGAGCTGCTCGCGGGCGTCGACCGGCTGCTGCAGGCCAGCGCGTCGGGCTCGGCCGTGCAGACGGCGCTGCTCAAGACGCTGCGGCAGCTCTGCGGCGAGCCGGCGCTGCTGGCGGCGCTGCACTCCAGCGGGGCGCTGCGCGTGCTCGTGCGCGAGCTGGGGCGCGAGGGGATCGACGCGCAGGCGCAGGTCCACATCCTCAACGCGCTGGCGAACCTCTGCAGGCTGGACCAGGAGCGGCAGCTCGAGGCTGCGCAGCAGGGCGCGGTGCCGCTGCTGAAGAAGTGCGGGGCCGTGGCCGCGCTGCGCGAGAACTCGTTCACGATGCTGTTCGACATGCTGCGCGTGCGGCGCGCGAGGGAGCACATGTGGGGCAACGACATGCTGCAGTTCTTCCTCGACCTGCTGCGCGACCGCATCTACATGCCCAACGCGCTCGACTGCATCTCGTGGTGGCTCGGCGACGAGCCCGAGGAGGTCAAGAACATCCTCCGTCACGGCAAGAACATACACAGCATGACGCGCTCGTTCATCAAGGCCGACTCGGCCAACTTCCCGCGCATGACCGAGCCCTTTGCCAAGATCGCCTCGGCGAGCAAGGGGCTCTCGCGCAAGTTCGCCAACAACAGCGAGCTCGTGCAGGCGCTGCTGTCGAGGCTGGTCAGCTCGAGCACCAAGCCCGACACCAAGAAGGACCTGCTGCGCCTGCTGCAGGCGCTCTACAAGAACTGCCGCGACAAGCAGGCGTTTGTGACGAGATGGGAGCTCGTGTCGAAGCTCGCGCAGATCCGGAAGGACAACCACGGCGCGCGCATCCTCGTGGCGCTCGTCGACGAGACGCTCAGCCTACTCAAGTAGCGCGCAGACACCGGCAAACAGCAACACCGCAGAGCACACGAACTTTCACCCCCGCAACGCCCATCCTCCCGACGAGTGTTTGTTAATTGGACACGGTTGACCAATGCTAGTAGCATTAAGGAAGGCAATCCTGCGGAGCTCCTGTTCCCATAACGCCCGGCGCTTTGTGGCGCAACTTTCCCCTCAAAATATCGCAGGCAGATTCAAGGATGATGACCGAATTCTGCTGTGATGCTATCTTTACACGTGAACAATCTCTGAAAAAGATGATTATACCTGACTATCCGAACCCTGAGCAGTTCTTTATATTTCTATTCAATTTATGCATATTGTCCGGCTCACTCATGTGAACCACTCGGAAAAAGTGTCTCAGGAAAAAGGAGTCGGCAAAAGTGGCACACAGAATCTGTGAAGCCAAATATCGTGTGAATCTGCCTGAGCATCTGTGCTTCGTCCCCGCCATTCACACCTTGAGCTCCGTTCCCAGCTGCCGCACATGCAGGGCTCGCGCAGCCGCAGGTGTGCCTGGCTACGCCAATGCTGGCGTGCCTGTACTCCAGGGGAAGGGTTGATTCAGTGGTCCCCTCCCTCAGATTGAATCTCTTGTAGCAGCACCCCTCCTCCCTCCCTCCCACCCTCTCTCCCTAAGGGCCCTCAAGGGCACCAACACAAGGCGGTTCTATATGAAGTACATTGTTTTCCCCATTGGTGTGGTGCTGTGCTGTGCTGGAACAGGCACAGGGGGTATGCGGGAGCCAAGAGTGATAATGTATGGGCCCTCGTGATGTCTGTGCACGCGCGACGTGGCTGCCATCCAGCGCGGTCCCGGGCGACGTGGTGGTCTTGATGGGAAGCATCCCCTCTGTTTTTTTGCCCCTCCTATCGCCTTCTAACTAACCTATCACACAGTCTACAAAGGCAAAGAAGCAGAGAGCCCTACCCCAACGAATGATGTCATTGCCTTACAATCGCGATTCATTACTCCTGAGATTCTGTGTGCCACTTTTGCCGACTCCTTTTTCCCGAGACTCTTTTTCCGAGTGGTTCACATGAGTGAGCCGGACAATACTTCTTCAGTTCTCATCTCAACTCCCCTTAAATCACACTTCGCTATATGTATCGTACTGCGACGACTGATCATGACCTTTCTGTGTAAGGGGGTTTAGCTCATTTGGTAGAGCGCACCGTTCGCATCGGTGAGGCGCGGGGATCGAAACCCTGAACCTCCACACTTCTTTTCTCGGTGTCTGCCTGTCTTTCTTTTTCCCTCCATCGAAAAATGATTGGAGGTTCGGGGCTTCGATCCCCGTGCCTCTCCCATGCCAAGGGAGTGCTCTACCAAGTGAGCTAAACCCCCACTTCTCTATTAATGGTCTTCATCCTTCGCCGCGAACTCAGACGACTCAGACCAAGACAGCACAGATGGTGGCATTTCAAAGTGCCCGCCTTTTGACTGTGGATGAACATTCATTCTTGTGTGGATGGATGGCTTTGTTTTCTGTTGGGTGCATTGCTCATCATGTCGGCAGAACCACTGTTCACAGAAGCTGCCTCGAGAGCTTCGAGAGGAAGCGCAGGCCAGTCACGACGTTGCCCTCGAGCTCCTGGATGCTCTCCTTGGTGATGATCTCGATCGCGTGGTCCGCCGTGTTCCAGTCCTTCGCTTCCACGGCTGCAGGCACAGTCCGTCAGCACCCCCCGGGGCAGCAGAGAGCGGGGGCAGAGAGGCGCTGGCGAACCCTGAGTGAACCTGACGAGCTCCGTGCTGGTGGATGCCTTGAGCTTGGGCAGCTGCGAGGCCAGGGGGTCCAGCTTCCTGGCGGTGTCGTTGACGTGCCTCTCGTGCATGCCGCCGGCAGCGGCCGCCTGCAGCGCTGTCAGCAGCCTCGCCACGGCGCTGCGCACCGTGGCCACGTCCTCCTCGCTGGCGTGCGCCTGGTGGGCCTCGATCGTCTGGGCCAGCACGCCGGTCTTCATGACCTCGGTCTTGGGCCTCGAGATCTGGGGCATCATGTTCGACGCCATGATCGGCGACATCGGCATCGGCATCGGCGCGGGCACAGGCACCGGAGGGACGCCGCCCGCGGCCCCGGGGACGTGCGGGATGAACGGCATTGCCGCGGGCGACTGAGGGGCGGCGCCGGGAGCGCCGGTGGGCATGGCCATGGGCATGTGGGGGACGAAGGGCTTGATGGGCGCGTGCATCACGGGGCTCGTCGAGCCCGTGGCGGCCGGCATCGTGGGCAGCATCGGCTGCGACACCGGCGGCGAGGGCACAAACGTAGGCATCGCCTTGGGGAGGAACTGCGTAGGGGGGCCCGGCATCTGCTGCTGCTGCTGCATAGGCATCGTCGGCAGCGGCATGGTGGGCATGATGGGCCTCTGGACGGGCTTGGTGAGCGGCGGGCTCACCGACGACGGCGGCGGCATGACGGGGGCGGCGGCGCGGAACTGCTGGGTCTGGGCGGCCGTGGCTGCGGTGCCGAGGATCGTCGCCGGGGCAGCGGCGCCGCGGCGGATGTTCCCGGCGACGCGCTCGGCACGGTACGCCGACTTGGCGCCGTCGCAGACGCGCACGCGGTCGAGCAGCATCGCGGCGGGCGTGCGGGCGAACTTGGGGTCCGAGAGGAAGGCGAGGTAGCGCGTGGCGGCCTGCATGCGGCCCTGCGACGAGAGCAGCACCGCGTACTCCATGAACTTGCCCAGCGCGCTCTGGCTGACGCTGTCCGACTCGGCGCCGACCGCGTGGCGCAGGATCGTGATCTTCTCGACGAGGTTCTGCAGGTCGCCCGTGTGCCCCGCGCGCTCGTTGCGCGCCCAGAGCTCGACGGCCTTGTCGACGTTCCCCGCGGCGACGTAGCATAGGCACGCCGCGTCCGCGTCTCCCGCCTGCATGAGCTTGTCTCCCAGCGACGCTGTGCGAGTGCCGAGAGCGCCGTCAGCCGTCTGGGGGTGGGGGCCGTTGCCGCGAGGGGGGGGAGGGACCCGAAGCGGAGCGGAGCGGCGCACAGGTGAGCGTGGGGAACTGGGAGGACTTGGCGTAGGTGCAGAGCGCGGCGAGGGCGGCCTTCCAGCTGGCGGGTGTGATGGCGTCGATCATGCACCTGAGGTCCGTGCGCGCGAGCGTGTCGACGAGCCTCATGGGGGACGACTGCCACCGGGCCTTGACGTAGGCGTCGCGCACGCGGCCAAAGACCTCGGGGCCGCCGCACGACGCGATGATCAGCGCGTCGGCGTGGCGCCCGAGGCTCTCACAGTACCGCGCCGCCGCCTCAAAGTCGCCCAGCACGACGGCCTTGGCGATGGTCCCCTCCTCGCCCTCGCACGTGAACTCGATCGGCACGACGCGCCTCTCCTCCTCCTCCTCCTTGGCCGCCTCCTGCTCCTTCCTGGCGGGCTCCTGCTGCTGCTGCTGCTGCGCCGGCGCCGCTGCGATCGACGCAAAGGCGTCGGCCCCCTCGACGTCGCCGTCGGTGCTCCCGAACAGCCCCGAAACGTCAGCCTGCACACACGCCAACCCGCCCGTCGTGAGGCGCGCCCCAGAGAGAGCGAGAGCCCTCCCGCGGGCGACGTCCAACGCTCACCTTGGCGGGCTGCTGGGGCTCGGCGGGGGCCGCGGGCTCCTCGGCGGCCTCCTCGCTCGCGGGCGACTCGGGGGCCTCGGGGGCCTCCGCGGGGGCCGCGGGCTCCTTGGGCTTGGCGGCCTCGAGCAGCTCCGCGATGCGCGCGCTGACCTCTGCGCGGCTGAAGCCGAGCGTGCCGAGGATCTCCTCGCGGACGTTCTTGGCGAACTGGACGCCGATGAAGCGCCACGCGGTGCGCTCGCTCTCGGGCGCACGCGGGTCGGCAGAGCGCTGCTCGCAGAACTCGCGGAACTTGCCCTGCGACACCACCGCGTCGAACTCCTCGGCCCTCTTCATCAGCCCCTCGTCGCCCGGCATCCTACGCACCGTCACCGCGCCCTGCGGCCGCCCAGCGTCNCCCGAACAGCCCCGAAACGTCAGCCTGCACACACGCCAACCCGCCCGTCGTGAGGCGCGCCCCAGAGAGAGCGAGAGCCCTCCCGCGGGCGACGTCCAACGCTCACCTTGGCGGGCTGCTGGGGCTCGGCGGGGGCCGCGGGCTCCTCGGCGGCCTCCTCGCTCGCGGGCGACTCCGGAGCCTCGGGGGCCTCCGCGGGGGCCGCGGGCTCCTTGGGCTTGGCGGCCTCGAGCAGCTCCGCGATGCGCGCGTTGACCTCTGCGCGGCTGAAGCCGAGCGTGCCGAGGATCTCCTCGCGGACGTTCTTGGCGAACTGGACGCCGATGAAGCGCCACGCGGTGCGCTCGCTCTCGGGCGCACGCGGGTCGGCAGAGCGCTGCTCGCAGAACTCGCGGAACTTGCCCTGCGACACCACCGCGTCGAACTCCTCGGCCCTCTTCATCAGCCCCTCGTCGCCCGGCATCCTACGCACCGTCACCGCGCCCTGCGGCCGCCCAGCGTCAGCAATCTCGAAATGTATCGGGAAAATAAGGGAGCAGCTACCTTGCCAGCGGCGTTGAAGGTGACCAGGCGGCCGCCGAAGCCGAACGAGGCGCCGCACGTGGCGCCCATCCACTTGGGCGGGCGCTGCGAGGGCGCGGGATCTGCGGGCGTCGCGGGCAGCGGGGCGGCGCGCGACTCGGCGCGCACGTCGAAGAGCGTGTGCACGCTGATCTTGGGGTTGTGCGAGCCGTACGAGCACGCCGCCAGCGTGGCGGGCACCAGGGGAGACCACACGGTCTTGGCGTACCAGTCGTTGCCGCTGGCGTCCGCCTGCACCTCGCTGGGGAGGGGTCGGAGGGGAAGGGAAGGGAAAGGGAGAGGTTTCCAGAAACTGTTAGTTGCCTGCGTTGAGTCACAGAAGCAAGGCGGCGAACCTGTAGGTCTGGAGGGTGTCGGGGTTCCAGCACAGAGTGCGGTCCTTGCCGCCGGTGACGACGAGGCTCGGGTCGTGCTCGCTCCACGTCGCCGACCAGACCCCGCTCCTGTGGCCCTCGAAGTACTGCGCGAGACAGGGGGGGCCCATCATTGAGCTGTATGTCGCCACACGGGATTCCCACGACGCACGCGGGGCTGGTGGATGTTGCGGAGATCCCACATCACGACGGGGTTCTCGTCCTCGTCGCAGACGGTGATCAGCGACGTGGGCTCGGTCGGGTTCCACGCGACGGCCTTCCACTTGGCCTTGCGGCTCTTGTCCGCGAACGAGATCAGCGACCGCTTGAGCCTCAGATCCCAGATCACAGCAGACCCGCTGTACCCGGTCGACGCGAGAATCTGGAATCGCGGGAAAACGCGATCAGACACGGCCTGAGGAATCTTGCGGTGGACGCACCGTGGGGACTTTGCGGTTCCACGCGACCGAGCTGATGTCCGTCAGCGCGGGGACCTTCTTCCCGGGGTCGTAGGCCGTCGGCTTGGTGGGGTCGCTCAGATCCCAGATGTAAATCTGTGGACCCCCCAGCAGAAAAAGTTTCAGTTGGGCAATCAATGGAACGTTGTAGCCAAGGCATGGGATGGGTTGGGTGGGGGTTGCCTGACCTCCGAGTCGGCTCCTGCCGAGGCGAGGAGGTTCTGCTGGAAGGGGTTGAAGTCGAGCCCCTGCACCGCGCCGCTGTGCTTCTGCTGCGTGCACAGAACCGCCTTGTCGCTGTGGGGGTCGTAGAGGAGGAGAGGAGGGGAGGCGATGATGCGTTGGCAAAAACACGTCAGCGCAGGGTCAAACAGCGAGTATCGGAATGCCCGCGGTGACGTACGGGGTGCCGAACGCCGCGGGGTTGTAGATGGAGACCGAGCCCTCGGTCGTGCCGCCGGCAATGATGCCCAGCGCCAGGTTCTTCGCAGGGCCCCACGCCTGCACGAACGCGACGCGACGCGCAGGTCAGGAACCGGAGGAGCGCCGGCGGCCGGTGCGCACGAGGGTGCTGAACCCGCTGACGGTCTCGAGCGAGGACCTCACGTGCAGGCCTGCGGCCTCGCCCTGGAGATCTGCGGCAGCCGTCTCCGTCAGTCGAGCCCCCAAATCGAATTCAACAGCGCAACAAAACCACCGCTCTCTCCGGGCGGCGCAGAGAGAGAGCAAAGCGCAGAGTTGGGGAGGAGGAGGAGGATGGCGCTGCGCGGGCTGCTGGCGGCAGAGGGGGGCGGATCCCTCCACTTCGCGCTTCGGGTGCGCACGCACCGAGGAGCTCGAGCTTGTTGGAGACGTTGAAGTCGATGTCGAACGAGCCGGCGACGGTGCCAGCGGCGATGAGGCGCGGGTTGTCCACGAGAGGACTCCACGCGATCGTCGCGCTTCTCTCCACCTCCTTCAGCTTCATCGGAGCTCGGCGGCCAAGGCTTCGCTTTCTCTCCACGTGTTGCTTTTGCCCCACAAAATATCGTGATATCTACATAATCAGACCTCGGGGCATGTCGCAGACGCCGTGGCGCATCTCAGAGATCAAACCCAGGTGTGCTGTCTCCGGAGAGTCCGAGGGGGCGATGCGAGGAACCGGGGTGGCGAGGGGGGGATGATTGGAAGATATTCGGCCACGTCATCCATATATCAAAGCGACCGAAACCGGAGTGGACTCCGCGCACGGCTGCGACAGTCAGGCGCGCTCGAATGTCGTCCGCCAAACCCACAGTGCCCGGCAACCCCGACATAATCCTCGACTGTGCGCGCGCTCCTCCTCTCCCGCCCGCCTCTGCGCGCGCCCCCTCCCTGGTGTTCCGGTGCCCCCGTCTCTCTGCCCTCAGCCCCAAGCCGGCGAAATATTTGCTTTATTTTTAAATATAAACCCCCGAGGGGACCCGCAAACCCGCCGATCTTAGCTCTCGCCGGAAACCGGCGCGGAATCGAGCGATAACCGCACATCGCGCACTGAAACCGTGCGTGCTGTGTGTGGGGGTGTTTGGCACCAGACCGGTTCTCCAGCCGGCCTCTGCAGGCGGGCGGGACGGTCCCCGAGAGGAGGTGCTGGCACGCGTCTGCGGTGCAGGGGAGATACGTGTACGTGAGCGGGGGGTACAGCGGATACGGCTACTACGGCGACCTGCACATCTTCGACACGGTGACGCGCGAGTGGGTCGTGCAGGCAGCGGACGTCACCAAGCCGCGCTACGCGCACTCGTGCTCGGCCATAGGGCCCTCGATATACCTCTACGGGGGCGCCCGAGAGCGAATCTACTACAAGTTTTTCAACGCCCTCCCCAGCGGTGAGTGCCTTTGCCGGATCCTCTCCTCGCACAGATTTTCGCCTTCCACCCCCACCCCCCTCCTACCACCACCGCCACACAATTCTTGGTTCCTCGCCGGGGAGATATTCCATTTTCCTCCGCACCTGCATCCTCACGTCATCCGGGTGGGGCGAAAACCGCGAAGATCCTGCGACGTACAAGTTCGAGCCGCAGGCGGTGAGGTCCGCGGACCCCGGGGCTGTCGGCCCGGGCCCCTCGGAGCGCGCGGCCCACGGCTCGGCGGTCGTCGACGGCAAGCTCTACGTCTTCGGTGGCGACGCGGGCAAGGGCGTCTACTACAACGACGTCTACGTCTTCGACCCGAGTCCGCCGCCGCGTCCCCCCCTGCGCCTCCCGCCGTGCTTCTGACTCCCCCGGGGGCCCCCCTGCAGAGACGGACAAGTGGACGATGCTGGCGGTCAAGGGGCAGACGCCGACGCCGAGAGGGTGGTGCTCGCTGTGCGCGGTGGGGAACAGGCTCTACGTGCTGTTCGGCACCAACGGCAACGACGTCTACAACGACGTCTACTACCTCGACCTCGACACCAACACGTGGGTCAAGCCCACGATCACGGGCCCCGAGCCGCACCCGCGCCACAGCCAGGGCGCCTGCGCCAAGGGCAACTGCATCTACGTCTTCGGCGGCGTCGGCGAGCGCAAGCGCCAGCTGCTCAACGACGTGTGGGTCTTTGTGGCCTCGGCCAACACGTGGGTGCAGGCGACCGTCGCCGCGGGCCAGCAGGCGCCGTCGCCGCGCTACGGCCACAGCACCGTGTTCACGGGCCGCGAGATGTTCGTGTTTGGCGGCTGCCTGCTCGACCCCTCGGGCACGCGCAGCTACTCGAACGACATCCTCCTCATCAACTTCGGTGCGCCCTCCTCGGTGGCGCTGGGGGAGGCGCCCTCGGCCGGCCGCCCCCTTCGCTCACCCCCTCATCCCGAGCAGAGCTGCGCCCGTCGTTGAAGGGGATACCGTCGAACCTGTCAGCGAACCTGAGCACGCTGGTGAACAGCGATAGCTTCAGTGACATCACCTTCATCATCGAGAACAAGCGCGTCTTCGCTCACAAGTTGCGCCACCGCTGCTCTCCTCAAGCGCCCCCCGCCTGTCGCTTGCGCCCCCCCGCTGCCCTCTAACGCCCCTGTGCCGCTGCAACGCAGGTGCATCTTGGCTGCGAGGAATCGCGACTTTTTCCAAAAGATGTTCCTGGGCCCGCTGCGGGAGAGCACCGCACGCGAGATCCCTATCCCCGACGTGCGCTACCCGGTTTTTGTAGCGCTTCTCGAGTACATCTACACGGGCAAGGTGGCGGCGCTGAGCGAGGCGGACAAGGAGCCGCTGGACACGTCGACGATGGCTGTCTCGCCGCGCTCGGCCACGACGACGCCGCACTTCCAGCTGGCCATCGAGCTGCTCGAGGCCGCGCACATGTACAACCTGCAGCCGCTCGAGCGACTGTGCTGCCAGCACCTCGTCGAGCGCCTGTCGCCCGACACGGCGCTCGACGTGTGGCAGTTCGCCGCCGAGCTCAGCATCGGCGCTCTGGAGGAGGTGTGCCTGCAGTACATGCGCAGCCGCAACGAGGCCCTGACGCCGACCATGATCGAGAGCGTGCCGCCGGACCTGAGGCCTCGGCTCACTCCACTAATGCTGTCCTAGTAGCGCATGTGCGACTCTTTGCCGTTGTAGTGGAGTAGCCGAAAGACAATACTCCAGTAACTTGTGATTTTTCTCTTTCTCCTCCCACGCCAATGGCCCCCCGTCCGCGCTCCACTCCACACCACCGGCGCCTTTGCTTTTCTTTACGATGGCAGCCCCGCAGCTGCGCACATCGCTTTGAGCTCCTCCTGTTGGCCCCCACAACAGCTTGAGAAAGAGAAACAAGGCGCCATTTCAGAAAACAAGCTTACACCCCAGCCGAGAAGATCAGCGAGTTTCTGGGCGCCGTCGTCGCAGTCTCCCTTGAGGAACACGTCGCGGGCTGGCCCAGGCAGGTTGCAACACACGTCAGTGTCACGAGAACGCGGGAGGCGTGCGTACTGGAGTTTGGGCGGGCGAGGTTTCCGGCAGGCTCGCGGTTGATCAGCACGCGAGGCACGTTGCGCGCCACGCGGTCTACAAGCGATGCGAACGGGTACACGACGAGCGACGTACCAAACACCAGCAGAAGGTCGCACTTGGCAAAGTCGTCGTGCAGTAGGTTGTAGAACCTCTCAGGGAGGTCCTCACCAAAGAACACAATGTCTGGCTTGACCACGGACCCGCACATAGTACACAGAGGAATCGCGTCCGATAGCACCTTCTCTGCGGCTCAGCGTGAGTGCGGACAGTACACAGACACAGCGATTCGCCCTACCTTTGACATACTCGAGCGTGTGCACGGCGTGACAACGGACGCAGTGCGACTGCGAGAACGAGCCGTGCGCGTACACGAGCTTCTCGTCGGAGATTCCCGCGATGCTCTCGAGCGTGTCGATGTTCTGCGTGTAGTTGCGCAGCAGGAGGCCCTTGCTCTCGAGCAGCCGGATGAAGTGGTGGCCCTTGGTCGCCTTGAACAGGCCCGGGTACAGCTCCTTGGCGAGCACAAAGAACGGCTTGGGGTTCTTCTCGAAGAAGTCGATGTCGAAGATGTCCTCTGGGTGCTTGAGGTGGAATCGCTGCAGGTTGTGGTACAGCCCCGTCTTGGGCGACCTGAAGTCCGGGATGCCAGCCGACACGCTCAGGCCCGCCCCGCTCATCACAATGACGTTCTTGCCTGCCGATCGCATACACGTGAGGGCTACTGGTGGGAGGGGCGGAATGAGGACAGAGTCTCTGACATTTGCCAGTGCTGATGGCCTTGGCCACACCCTCTGCGTCCAGCGTCTCGAGCACACAGGGGGGCTGAGCCGCAGCCGCAGCGCGCGCCTTGCTCCGCTTCTGGGAAAGCATCTCGGCAACGTCGTCCATCGGGAGCCCCATGCCGCTCATCTGCTCCACCAGCGCCTCCAGCTGGTCGCCCAAATCCGCTGCCGGGGAGACAGACAGACCATCAATTGCAATCACATTTATGCACAGAACGCGTTCAAAACCGGAACCCTCCCCGGAAAACCCGCGCAAAACAGGGGAAAACCGATTTGCCGACTACCGGAATCGTCGTCGTTGTACTCGCCATCGCTGACGTCATCATCGGGCACGGGGTCCGGCGGGGCGGAGGCTGCAGGGACGCTGGCCGCGCTCGTGCTCGAGGGAGACGAGCTGGAGGAGGAGCCCGCGGGGAGCTCGGGCTCCGCCGCGGGGGCCGAGGTCTCTGGCGCCGGGACGGGCGCGGGTGCGGTCTCGGCCATGTTCGTTGGGGGCCAAATATCTTTTTCTGCGGATCGATCGCAGAAAAATCAAGAACTAAGATCAATTGACACAATCTCGCGCACTGTCGTCGAACTCTCGTCCTGCCTTCGGCCACAGGGCAGAGGCTCCTTCGGCGCCCATCCTTTGCCGGAGCGCAATCATTGCCGTTTTGGAAGGTCCGTTTCGAGCTGAAAGATAGATCACCGATGTTTCATTTTGCACACGTATGATGTTTGGCACGGGTTCCAATCGGCAGCCCTGGCCACTACTGGTCGAGGGCAGCACCCTCTGGCAGCTCGATCAACCGCGACTGCACAGCCGGCGAGTAGAACAGCGAGATCACGCCGTTGATGGCCCGCACGCCGCCCTCTGTGAGCCGCAGCGTCGCCCCTGCCGTGCCCTGCGCGCGGTACTCCATGAGGCCCCTGCCGAGCACAAACCGCACGGCCTCGGGGAACTCCTCCTCCAGGCTCCTCCCGAACTTGCGCGCGAACGACGCCAGGTTGACGCCGCCGAAGTAGAACGCCACCGACACGAACTTGCCCATCGCCGCCTCGCGCGAGAGGTGGTACACGTCCTGCACGGGCAGCAGCCCCGCGGCGACCATCCTGCGGTAGTTGCCCAGCCTCTTCTCGGCGGCCCCGGCGTTGTACGCGAGCGACGTCTCGCTGAGCGTCTGCGCGCCGAGGCCGAGCCCGAGGTACGGCGTCCCGTCGACGACGCGCCTCGTGAGGTAGTGGCTCGTCCCCGGGTCGCCCGCGACGCGGCTGAAGGTGTTCTTGCCCGGGCTGCCCTCGTACCCGGCCTCGGCCAGCATCCGCTTGGCGAGCTCGTACTGCGCGTTGACGTCGTCGAGCTTGACGCCGGTGCCCTGCCTGCTGAGCTTCGTGCCCTTGTACCGCATGCGGTAGAGCGTCACGAACTCGGGGCCCAGCTCGACGACGTGCCTGATCGTCGCGGCCACGCTGTCGACCTGCTGGCCCGCGAAGCCGTACATCACGTCGACGTTGAACTTGGTGAACCCCGCGGCGCGCACCGCAGCGACGGCCGCGCGGTTGTACTCGAGCGACGAGTGCGGGCGGCCCACGGCCTCGAGCAGGGCGGGCGACACCGTCTGGACCCCCATGCTGATGCGGCGGATGCCCATCTCGTAGTACGCGCGGATCTTCTGCGGCTCCTTGGCAGCGATGCGCGGCGTCGTCTCGATGCTGATGTCGACGCCCGCGGGTATCGTGAAGTACTTGTGCGCCAGCTCGACGACGCGCAGGATGTTCGTGGCCTTGGCCGCCGACGGCGTCCCCCCGCCAATGTCGAAGCCGATGAGCGTGCGCGAGCCGATGGCCTTGTGGTACAGCTCGAACTCGCGCGCCAGCAGGTCAAAGTACTCGTCCTCCGACTCGTGGAACTCCTCGGGCTCGACAACGCAGTACTCGCAGTACGCACAGCGCTGCTCGCAGAACGGTATGTGCACGTACAGGCCGATGTTGTCGACGCCGTCCCACGCGCGCGCGGCGAGCTCCTGGGCCGCTGCGGCGGTGGCGGCGCGGTAGGGCCGCATCGTGACGGCGTGGGCGATGGGGTAGGCCGTGTTGGCGATGTGGTGGTGCCGCAGCCCGGCCGCGAAGACCTCTGCGGGGTCGTGCCTCGCGCCGTCCTCCTCCGATGTCTCGTGGTACGTCCAGCTCATGGCGGCAGACGCCGGGTGCTCTGCTCAGCAGACTGATTTATTGTGGTGTGAAGCTTGGGTGAGGGCGACAGCGAGCTCATTTGAGTTGTGCGCGGGTTTCGGCGAATTTGAGTCGTGCACAGGGATTCGGCGAAGAGTGACGACACTGCACAACCCCCGGGTCTCGCGACAAAAATAGACCCCAGCGCGCTGGCAGCCCAAGCCTGCAGGGTTCAGCGAACAAGGGGGGCCCGCTCTGTTGATTCCGGCAGGCTGAGGAGGGCCGTCAGCCGAGCTTGTTCGGGATGGTCTGGCCGAGCGAGGCGAGCTGCTGGGTCCAGCGGCTGAGCGACGTGTACTTGGAGTCGAGGCTGCTCAGAGCGCTCTGCATCACGACAAAGCGGTTGATCTGGTCGATGTGCCCGCGCAGGCGGGCGTCGAGGATCAGCGAGGCCAGCAGCGACTCGGCGACGTCCTCGGTGATCCCGAGCTCCGCCGCGAGGCTCGAGAGCCTCACGCGCTGGTACGGCTTGAGGACGCGCAGCAGCACGTGCGAGCGGTAGATGCGCAGCAGGTCCGGCACAAAGCGCTTCATGAACGGCTCCTCCACAACCTCGGCCCCGCTCTCGCTCAGCAGCTTCTCGAACAGCTGGCGGAGGGGCGCCGTAAGACCGAGGGCGGGATATTTGGCACCGCAACGTCACAGGAAATGGACAGGCGGGATAGCAGCCACGCCTGCTGGCTGTCGTAGGGAAAACGGAGGGCGCCCGAGAGGGGGAAAAGCAAGCGAGACAGAGGCGGGCGGTGCGGTTGCGCATGAGGGTCGCACCTTGACGTCGCCGGCCTCGAAGACGTCGTGGAGGCGGACCATGGTGGCCATCTGGGGGTCGCTCTTGTAGGGCATGGTCTCGGGGCTCTCAAAGGGGTTGATCGTCGAGAGGTCGAGCATCGAGGCCAGCACGAGGTACTTGAGGCACAGCATGCGCTTGGGGCTCCCCGCCTCGTCGCTGGGGAGGGCGCGGGAGGGCGAGGGGCGAGTGAGTGCCGCGGTGGCGAGCGGGTAAGATGGATAAGGATGGGGAGAGGGCGGACTAGTTCTTGAAGGCCTCGAAGAAGTCCTGCTTGGCGGCGAGCCACTGGCGCTCGGCCATGTTGACGCGGCCCATGCACTCGCGGATGACGCCGAGGACGCGGGGGTGGGGGATGGCGGTGGGGATGCCGAGGGCGCGCTGGCACATGTCCTTGAGGGCCTTGGTCTGGCCGACGGCCGTGTTGAGCTGTATCTCGAGCGCGTAGACGTCGACCAGCTGCGACCCCTTCTTGGGGTCGTCCACGCCGGGCCGCTCCTCGCACCACGCGTGCAGCTCCCGCAGCACCGTCGCCAGCCGCCCGTACTCGCCCGCGTCGAACAGCGCCTGGGCCAGCCGCAGGTTCACGCGGAACCACAGCCGCTGGTTCTTGGCCTCGACCAGCGCCTTGGACGCCGCCTCGTACATCCGCGTCACAAACGTCAGCTCCCCCGACGCCGCCACCATGTCCAGCAGCGAGTTCAGCCCCTTCTCGCTCAGGTTCGCCGACACCGCCGACTGGCGCCCCCGGCGAGCGTGTGGCGTGTGCTGAGTCACCGCTGTGCGTGTTGGTGGGCGGGCGTGCGCGTGCCTTGATGTACGTCAGCAGCGCCTTGAAGTGCTCAAAGACCCTGTCGTAGTCCCGCAGCTGGAAGTTCAGCTTGCACAGCTTCTTCAGCGCCTTGAACCCCCTGCGCGCGTGCCGCGTGCCGCGTGCCGCGTGGCCCGTGGCCCAGCTCAGTTGGGATATCGCGTTGCCGGCGTTTGGGAAGCGCCGCGTACGCGCGCTGGCGGGGGGGGGGAGCGCACCACTCGCCCTTGGGGCCCTCCTGCTTCTCCAGCTCCAGCACCTTTCCGAACAGCACGACCGCCTCCTTCACCGAGTCCTCCACCATCCCTGCGGCGCGGGGCGCAGACGAGTGCCGTCAAATTCGGATTCAAATGGCAAATTGCAAATGGGCGGCGGCGGCGCCGTGGCACCTTTGGCGTTGTAGTACGCGTTCTCCACCGAGGGCTCCTCGTCCTCGTCGGCCCCGGCGTCCTCCTCCTCGTACATCATGTCGTCGTCGTCCTCCATCGCTGCTGGGCTGTGGGCTCTGCTGGTCTGCGGTGCTTTGGCGCTGAGTGCGGCGCTGGGCGTTGGGCGTGCGCTGCTGCCGGCGACAACAAAAGATTGGCTCCCCAAATATCTGCGGGCCCCGCTCACCAGCCCCAACCCCAGCCGGGTGTGGTTCTCCCAGCACCGACGGGATCCGTATCCCTCGCCTA
>CACRSC010000013.1:3901-46995 GCA_902651635.1 Mastigamoeba balamuthi
GCAAAACCCCCACCAAGAAGCACAAGGACAAGCCCAAGGACAAGAACAAGGGCTGCACTGGGCCAATAATCACTGTGATACCTCCCCCACCCCAGCAGGACAAAGACCTAGACATCATGCCTCTCAGGAAAGCAGGTATGTAGCATTCTCCCCTTCCTTCTTTATTCCCACATCACACACCCTTCCTTAATGTTGCTTTAGGCACTGCTCAGCACCACGTGTCAGTGGCCATGAGCAATCTGAGGAGGAGGAGGAGGAGGAGGGGAAGAAGGAGGGGGAGGAGGAGGAGGACGAGGATGAGGAGGTCTCGGCAAATGACTACAAGGGCACCTCACGTGCATCGAAGTCTGATGAGGAGCAGAGGAGAGCGCTGCAGGAGAAGTAGCAGATCTCGGCCCTCATGAAGACGTCGTGTGACCTTCTTGCCATTTTCACTGCCGAGCCCAGCGAGGAGCGTGCCCATCAGCCCTGCACCTTTGGAGAGGTCAGGACTGGGTTCAAGGCCATGCAGATGCTGCTTGCTGGTACTCTGAGCGACCTCATCGTGAGGTACAAAACCCCTCCCCCCATTCTTCCTTGTTCTTCTGGCTCTAATTCAAACTATTTTTGCAGGATGAATGCCCTCACGTGTGCTGTTGAGGCAGGCACGCAGTCCAGGGAGCTGATGCTCAGGAAGAAGCTGATGCTCAGCATTTCTGGTACGTTTCCTTCCCTACCCTTTGTTTTTCAAATTTCTAACAATGTGTGTATACTGTGTAGCGGCACATAGCAGCATCATGTGTAGCAGCACGTAGCAGAACCATACGTAGCAGCATGCAGCAGACCCTCCGCTATGCCACATAGTTCATTCATTGTGCTACGCACCGCTGCGGCAGGGTCCACTACGTGCCACTACATTACTTGACGTGTGAGAGGTACAAAATGATCTCAGGCAAGAGCAGGTCCCAGAAGACTTGTGCCAGCGATGGTTCCTCCCCTCCTGGTGTTGTTTCATTTTTAGAACATCCAAAAAGCAGTGCGCGCACACACAAGAGAGGTCAGAGAAATGCATGCCTGGCTGTGTTCAACTGCAGAGGCAGTATTGCATGTGCTTGCTGCAGCACAGCCTTCATCTTGCACAGCGAGATGTTGCACCAGCCCTGTCTTTCAAAATTGCAGAAAATGTCAACCAGACCAGGCACAAAATGCTTCTTCACCTCAGCGCTTTCATGTGTGGTGGTGTGCTCCTTGGTGTCCTCCATGATGCCCACGTACTCATTGAGCAGTGTGGTGAGCTCGTGGCATAACATCTCTCCAACCATTTGGCGCTCTGAAAAAATATCTCTACCTTCAACAGATAGGGCAGGTTAGCTCTTCTGAATGTGGCAGACAACAACTGAACATGAGCAAGAGGAGGCCTAGCCACTGAAAAAGATGACAGAGAGGTGGTGGACTTGGAGGAAGAAGAGATTATTACAGAGCAACCACCAAAGCCTCTGCTTTTCTTGTTTCGGGATGTGATGATGTTGTTGGTTGTTACAGGAACAGCGGGCATAACTAATTTGCTTCTTCTCTTGAACAATCTGATTTTAGATTGTTGAAGTCGAATTCTTGCTGATTCAGACCAGTGACTAGTATTATGAAGTGGCACACTCCTGTGAAGCATCAACCTGCACTGGGAGCACAGCATGGTATTCACTCCTGTACCACTCAGCAATTGCAGAGACCTCTTTCCACTGCTTTTCATCAGAGGTGCCTCTCTTCTTGGGTCAAGTGAGACAGAGGCACACATTGTCAGAAGGAATGATGTTTGTCAGAAGATGAACTTCTCCATTGTCTCTCCAGGCCAGAGCTGCCAAGGAACCATCAGGGGATACTGAGATTCTCATTTCGTCCTGTTTGAGTTTGAGAGCACAGCCCCTTTGCTCAGAGCCAGGAAGGTGATCTGGCTGTCATGGAAATGGTGAATACCCAGTCATTTGCATGAAGCCATTGGGCAGTCTCCCATGTGGAGTAACCCTGATCTATGCATAGAAGATAGCATGGACTGTATTCTGTGAAGTAGTACCTGAGAGTAATTAGAAGAATCATTGGCTAGCAGTTTACCTGCCCTTGGGGTTCTTCATCTTGTGAGACTCGACAAGATTACGATGCAGGTGGACCACTGTGTCAAGATCGCACAGGCGTTCTACCAGTACATCAGTGAGGGACTCCACTACAGCAACCTCTCCGAATTCAACAGCTGCATTCTGAAGGTTTGCAAGATGAGCAGCAACATGAAGAACATGCTCGCCCAGTACAACAACACTGCAGAGAACATGAAGGAGCAGTTCAGGGCACAGAACATGAACCTTCAGACTTTCCAGGACAAGATCAAGCTGAACCTTGGAGTTAAGGTCACTGTGGAGCAGGTGAGATGATTTTGTTTATTCAAAACTGAGTCAATCTTACAGATAAAGACATGGTCGTTCCTCAGGGACCCCAACTGGACGAGCATTGAGGGGTATGTCATGGGGATGTTGAGTGATGAATACTGCAAGGGGAGCATGCTGGACTTCATACAGGTGTTCCCAGACCACCTTGTGGTGCTGGAGGGAATGCATCGCATTCTCAGCTATGTTTCTGTCCAAACGGTATTTAAAAATACATTATATGTTATTTATCCAAAAAATAGGTGAAGTACTTCGAACCAGAGGATCAGAGAAAGCCCGAGTCGTGGGCACAGATCAAGCTGCCTTGCTGCAATATCTACCAGCCCATGAGCTTTGAACTCTGCCATGTGTACAGTGCATCTGTGAATGCAACAACAGCCACCATCAGTCACACGGCCATCTACTCTCTGATGATGGACCTCAAACAGGAGAAGTAAAAACTAAATATTCACATGAACCTCTGAAATTTTGTACAGGAAAATTGCCCCAAGGAGCAATGCAGAGGTCGCAGGCAGACTGGCTAAAAAAGCAGGGTGGAAGGAACTGATGAGGAAAGCAGATGCTAAGAAGAGAGCCTACGTTGTCATGGACATGACCACAGCTTGGAATGCATTGAGCATTCCTGCAAGGAACGAGCTTAAGAAGCTGTGTATGGAAAGAACAGAGCAGCAGCTGGCTCCTCTTACAGCTCGAACGCTTGGCCTCTCTGTACTTATCTAATTCAATTATTATCTCTAACCAGAAACACAGGATTTCCACGGACTAAAACCCGAGGACCAGATCAGGGCTCTGCATGCCATCATAGGGGACCCTGGCTGCAGCAAGAAGCCAATCTGCAGTCGAGAGACTCTAAAGGACTGGATCCATCAACTAAAAAAGTCCAAGAGGGGAAGCTGTGACAAAGACCCAGATTTTGAGACCCCAAAGAAAAAGAAGATGTACGACCCTGCTTGGGATGCAAAGCACCAATAAGAGGAAGAGTCAGAGTCAGAGTCACAGTCAGAGTCAGAGGAACGGCCCCGCAAGAAGCACAACAGCCACCACAAGGAGATGGCTATCAAGCCCGGTAAGACCCCAGTCCCCAGAGCCCATGCAGCACCAGCACCACCAGGAGGACATGCCCTGGGTGAGCCAGGGACAGCAGAGTCAGCAATTGAGATTCCCGGGGACAGCCCAGAGGGAATGCAGGATGCTGAGGTCATAGAGCAGGAACCGCTCTCCCCCTCTGCAGAAGCCAGTCAGCCCAAGAGAAAGGCTGTAGTTCCATCTCCCTCAAAGCCTGTGTTGAGGGAGATGGACATGTTCTTCCTCTCACAGCTCGAGCCTCTTCTGGGGAAGATCACTTCCCATTCAGCACTGTACAGGGCAGCCCGCTGGACTGAGGGGTCAGCAACGCTGCCAGTTCTGGGGCAGCTGTACGAGGCCACGATCTGCCTGGGGGACAGGGTGACCACTGTTTCGATGTGCTTCTGCAATGAGGCCAAAATGTGTATTAATCATATGTGATTTTCTCTACTAACATTGAACAGGTCTTTTTCAGTGAATTGGACTACACCAGAGATCCCCGTTTGTGTGCTGCACTGAAAGAGATGTGGATGAATGGAGGGGAAGGAGCTCAGGCCATAATGCGCCTTCTTAAACGTGCCTGCATCTTTTCTTATTTTTTCTCACTCTTCATTAGCTGCTGGAATGAAGATGCAGCAGGCAGAAGCTGCCACGAAATCCCAGGAACCAAAGGGCCCACAGCCCCCCCAGCCATCCAAGGAGAACCAGCGGCCCGTGGAAGACAAGCAGCTGGAAGCAGAGCAGCCCAAGAAAGACAAGCAGCCCGAGGGAGACAAGCAGACCAAGGAAGCCGAGCAGTCCAAGGAAGCCGAGCAGCCCAAGGAAGCCGAGCAGCCCAAGGAAGCCGAGCAGCCCAAGGAAGACAAGCAGCCTGAGGAAGACAAGCAGCCCGAGGGAGACAAGCAGCTCATGGAGACACAGCAACCCCACATAGCCCAGATTCCTGAGGAAACCCAGACCTCGAAAGCAGCTTCAGAGAGCACTGAGGTTTATGAGTCTGTTTCTGCCTCACAGAAAGGTCATTAAAAGAGTTGCTGCTTTGTTTTTTTCAAACACTCAAATAACATCAGATTCTGGTTTAGAAGAGGAGAGGAAAATCAGAGAAGAGGCTGAGTGCAGACTGGAAGAGGTATTAAGTAATTAGTTCACTTTTTCTTCTAATAAAAGTAGGCCAAGGCAGAACAGGCCAAGGTCAGTGAGGAAGAGGTCAGTTCTAAAGAAGACAGTGCAAGTTCACAGGTTTCCAGTGAGTCAGAGGAGCCCGAACCTGGTACTATGTTATTAATTTTTTATGTTTCTGACTTTTGATTCAGAAACACCTGCAAGAGCAAGCAAGAGGTCTCGTACTTCAACTTCCAGGGCACCAGCTCGCAAGACCCGTACAGCTTTTACTTTATTGTTTTTCTAATAACAGTGTCAGAGAGAACTGCAAGGAAGAAACCAGTAAAAACAACCAGGAAGGCACCAAGGAGGACTCCTGCAGCCAAGAAACACTAAGATGTTCTTTAAAGCTCAGACCTTTACATGAGCTAAGAGAAATACAAAACAAGATGTGAGAAGGCATCGTTGTTTGAATGATTTCAAACTATAAAGTTCCATTTATGTTTTTATAATCTTTTTCCACTGTAATTTTATATAAAAAGACATATTTTGGTCTCATTTCTGACTTTGTTTTTTCACTAAAAGTCCAAAAGTCAGTTTTTTCTGACTTTATGTTTTTCTTTTTTTCCTCAAAGTCAGATTATTCTGACTTTCTAGTCATCTGAGCATTTTTATGAAACTGGTAAAATGGTACGTTTGGCTGCAAAGACATATGGAGCCATAAGAAAAATGCTACCCTCTAAAGGACCACAAACTTAGCACTGAGATCAAGAACAAATATGTGTGTATTTAATTAGAAGAAGTTGGAGGTTGTTTCCCCTTTACACGCATTCATTCACTGACACTCAACATCAATTCCCTGCAGGGAAGTGAGTGTGACATTGCCAGCAGTGTTACCTCATTCAGATACACTTCTTCAGTGTCACACATGAAGGCAGCAGCAGCATCAGCATCAGCATCAGAAGCAGCACTGGTGTCTTAAGTAGCAGCAGTAGCATTGAAAGAATGAAGAGTGATTTACCTGCATTGACAAAGAGCATGGGGAAAGAGGGGGTGGCAGAGACTGTTGTAAGCACATCCTTATCCCAGTTGTCATAGGCTGCTGCTGCTGCATTCCAGTCACTGTTCATATTCTTGTAATACCTGAGAGCAGCACAACGAGCACATTGTGCTTATTCAGATTGTTAGTGACGAGCAGGTGGTGGTAGGATAAGTTCATCACGAATGTGCTCTTACGTTACATGAACACATAGGCATTTGCACCACTATCAGGTTTACTCATCATACCTCTTATGCCTTTCCTCATTCCTCATATGTAGCGAGCTGAACAATGTTGTATTGATATAGACAATTGTGAGCATGATTATGATCTTAATGTCAATCTGCATGAGGTCATTGCCAAACACATATGGCTCCTCCACCACGACCCACGTGAGTTATCTGAAGAAGTGCTCACTGATGACATGCCATTTCTTTTTGTACTGTTGAACTTCTGTCTGAGCAACAGTAAGTTGCTTTGATAGCTGCTTAAAAACAATGTACGGAATGTGAACTTCACCTGTAGTGCTTGCTGGCCTCAGAACGGCCAAACAATACTATGCTAAGCATAAGTCAGTTACATGCGGGGTTTGGTATTACAGAAAGGACGAATCAATTGTCAGTCCCCTTTTTTTGCCCATAGTAAGACGAGAGCTCCCAGGCCTTGTTGAAGTCTCTGCGGGCTCTTAGGGCAGGAAGGTCAAATACGCTATAAATCAGAATAAAGAGCATCTTGAAGAAGCACCCAGTACTGTTCTCCAGTGATGTTGCTGAAGAAGTCAGTCTTCTTCTCCTTTGTTATCTCAAGCCAGTTGGCATACATGAGCACGACATCATTTGAATAATGAACTGTGATGTCACTGAGGCATTTGCCGCATTTTTCTTTGCAGGTTGTGTATAAATATGGTCCATTTTTTGTGCACAGCCCGTCAAACAAAGCTATGTGTCTTGTAGGTCAAAGGGAAGATGAAAGTTTTGCTTTTCAATATCCCAGGGTGTCTCCTTGAATTCTTCATAGCCGCGAGGATGAGGAGCTTGAGACTATTGCAAATTTCAACCTTGTGATCAGCGAGACACATAGCTTTTTTCTGCCATAATCCAATAGCTTACATAGGGGTTGCTACAGGATTTGTGGATTTGACTCAGTTATTGAATTGTGTCTCACCCAATGCTTGTTCTCGCGCATGTGGTCAAACCGTTTGGGAGCTGTCCTGCATCTTTTTCTTCCAAGTAGCAAGGTTGGCAGACACGTTGTCGTAGAGCACGCGGGCAGCAGGCATAACCTTGCACATGCTCTCGACGAGGGGCTGGGCGATGTACTCGAGGAACGTCGACTGCATCTTGGGGATGCTGGTCGTCTCCTTGTCCATAAATGGACTCACAGGCATCCCCAGCTTCTTCTCCTGCTCGCCTTGCAGGAAGAACTCGTGGCAGATCTGCGCAGTCCACTTGCTGTACGTGTCCCATGACCGCATTGAGTTGGAGAGGTCGGCCACCTTGATAAAGATGGTCATCAGCAGCGATATGTCCTGTGATGTCTCGAACTTGCAGTTCCCTGCAATCTTGGCATTCCACGCTCCGAGCAACTCCACGTGACGACCTGCAAAAAAAGGGGCCACAGTGGATGACGGTTGAGCGAGATTGAATAGAGTTTACATGCAGCAAGAGGGCGCACTCATGTCGGTGGCAAGCACAAGTTGTACAACAAGCTTGTAGAAATCAGTGAAGGTTTTGCGGGGCATGTGCTTCAGGAAGTTAATCTCGGGCCTGAGTAGCAACGAGAACGACTCTGCGAGGTGCATGTTCTCCAGGACTGATATTCCGTTGTGATGGACAGCCACACTATCCAGCGTCGCCACGAGGAAATTGCTGTTCACTCCCTAATGAATGTAAGTGGATTAGTCATTCAACTATCTGAGGAAAACGAATCAAGCAAGAATGAAGGCGCACTGGGTGGCGGAAGTCATGGACAATTGCCGAGTACAACACGGCCATTGTTTCGAGAACAGGTATTCGCTCTTTTCCATAGCGATCCAGCAGCCAAAACACGGCCTGGACTACATCTGCTGCATGCATCGAGTTGTGATACGGGTTGTCCTGGATCCACAAAAACAAAAAACCGTGAGGATATCGAGACTGACCGAAGAGACTGCTCGTACCAAGTACCCTTCGTGGATGAGATCGACCCAGTGTGTAAACTGAGTCTTGGAGATGCCGAATGCTGTGAACAGGTTGAAGTACTCGAATGATGCCACAGCAACAGCCGACAGAGGAGACCTGTGTCAGGGTGGGACGTCAGTAACACCATGCGCGAGCACCACAGCAGGTGTGCTGACACACCTCTCGCCGCCGCTCAGTGCGCTGGGATCGAAGGACCACGTCTGTATGACCTCGAGGTTGTCGACAGGGCTCAGCGTTGTCGCGCTGCCCGAGTGGCCCCCACTGATGCCCGGGGCCAGGGACCCGCGCCCGTTGATGGACAGCACCGTGTCCAGGAGGTAGGACTCGATCTCCTTGTCGACCTCCTCGCCCAGCTCAGCCTTCCTGCGCCTCACCTGGATGTTGGCCTGGTAGAGTCTGTTCTGGCTGATGATCTCCACAATCTCTCCAAGTCTGTCCGATGCAATCAATTGAAACCAACCGTGAAGATCGGCGCAGGTGCTGCTGTACCTCTTGGAGTCGTCGCGGGTCGTCGTGTTGCGGGACCTGAGGTCGTTAAGGACCTGGATGACGGTCTCTGCGGGCGTGTTGAGGAGGTGGCTCGTCCGGCCCATGAGCTGGCACTCGAGCTGCTCCGCCTTGTGCCGCAGGCTGCTGTTCTCGCGCACGAGGGTGGAGACCTTCTTCTTGTGCATCACACCCAGCACCGCGAAGCCCACGGCGCTCCCCACGACCACCACCAGCGTCGGGACCAGCACGGCGATCAGAACGGTCCTGTCTCTGCTCTGCTTGTCTGGGCGGATATGAGCAAAAAATGGTCAGTTGAGCTCAGCTGTCCGGGGGGTGCCGCACTGTACGACACTCCGCAGGGCGGAAGCACGACGCTGAACGGGGTCTGGACGAAGGTCATTGTCGAGGCGTTGAGCGCCGTGAAGAAGATCTTGTTGGAGCCCTGGTTGCAGCAGGCGCCGCCTCCGCAGCTGTCCACAAACGGCCCGAACGTCAGCCCGCCGACGTCGAAGCTGCCGGTCTCGTAGAGCAGGTCCAGGATGGACTTGGAGTCCACCGACGTGGCCATCGAGAGCAGCTTGGTGTAGAGCCTGCCGGCGACGAACCCCTCGAGGGACAGCGGGCCGCGGGACTCGGCAGACACCCACTGCAGGTAGTCCTCGACGACCGCGACGCTGGTCGAGCTCAGCGGGGGCAGGACCTGCGCTGGGGGCGTCAGGCCGGCCGCCTGCAAGGGACGGACGGTGGGCGGACGTCGGTGCGGAAGACGTTGGACATCGTGTCGTTGAGGGCCGCCAGCTTGGCGACGACGCCGTCGGTGACTGTGGAGCTGCAGACGAACACCGCGCCGGGCTTGGCCCTGCGCACGGCGCTGATGAACAGGGCCGCCGGGGTCTCTGTGGACAGCAGGATGAACGCCTCTGCCTCGGCCAGCTTCATCTGCTCGATGCCCGCGGAGACGTCCGCGGTGGTCCTGTCGTAGGCGTACAAGGCCGCGAGCTTGAGCCCCTGCGCGATATGTCAGCTCCGTGGCAACGCGGTCCGAGGGGGCCGCGCACGTGCTGCGCGAGGGCCTTCTCGGCCCCCACGCGGGCGTCGTTGCCGGCGTGGTCGTTCTGGTACACCATCCCGACCCTCTGGCGCCCCAGGGACCCCACGACGTACTCGACGGCCACGTGCATCTCGTCCCAGAACGACGCCCGCAGGTTCACAACGTTCCTGGGGGGGCCCGGGCGCTCAGCCGCGAGGGGCCGGGGAGGGCGGGGACGGGGCTCACCGCCTGAACGGCCTGCGCAGAAGCTGGGCGCCAGAGAAGGGGGCGAAGAGCGGCAGGGACTCGGGGATGGCGTCGGCGATGGCGAGCGAGGGGTCCGTGCCGTACACCCCCAGCAGCGAGACCACGTCGTCGCGCGCCACGAACGTCCTGGCGTTGTCCGCCGCCGCCTCGGCGCTGTACCCGTCGTCCATCGTCGCCAGCACGACGTTGGTGCCGCTGCCCGCGTTGTTGAACTCGCTGAACGCCGACGCGACCCCCGTGCGGACCGCGAGCCCCGTGCTCGCCAGGGCCCCCTCCACCGGCGCGCTCTGGCCCACCACGGCCACCCTCCCGCGCTTCCACACGTACCCGCACGTCGGGAACGACAGCGTCGACGTCGGCACCGGCACAAACCCGCGGCCCCCGGCCAGCAGCTGCACCACGTACACCGTGTGCCCCCCCTGGTTGCACCAGCACCCCGCCGGCCCGTCGCACACCCGCCCGTACGGCCCCAGCTTGGTCCCGCTCAGGTCGAACGTCCGCTCGTCCCGGAAGACGGTGTCCAGGAACCGCCTCCGCGTCAGCGGCCACCCGTAGAGCGACAGCGCCCGCGTGGCCGCGGCCACGATGAGGCGCCCGTGGACGTAGCCCGTCACGCCGAGGTACGTGAGCGGCTGGCCAGGGCTGCTCGCCGCCATGGCCTTCCTGTAGTCGGCGGCGAGCTTGTCTGTCGTCGAGAAGGGCGACGGGAAGTCCTGCGCCACGTAGATGCGGTAGCCGTCGAGCGAGTGCGGCAGGATGCTCGACGTGAAGATCGGCTCGACCCCCGAGAGCGCGCAGAACACGATGTCCGAGCCGCCGTGCGGCAGGTACCGCAGGAGCAGCTGCTTGAACGCGATGCCTGTGGCCATGGCGAGGACCGCCCGCGGTGGGCGACCGCCTGCGGAGAACCGGGCGATGGCGGCGTCGGCGCTGGCGTTCATGCGGCCCTCGAAGGTCGCGTCTGTGATTTGGTAGTGCGCCGACGCCATCAGCGACAGCCCCATGAGCCCCAGCGTGTTGTTGATCGTCTCGAACATGTCCCTGCGTTTGAGTGTCCACCCGTAAGAGCCAATTCTAGGATGAGAGATTCGCTGTCGAAGCTCCGCGCCCGTTCATTGGCCACAGTGCGCACTAGGACAGTTGCCTGCTTGGATACAGACAGCGGGGTGGGGCAGGGAGGCACCATCCGGTGCTGTCGTTCTGGAAGTAGATGGCGACGCTCTGGGCGACAGTCCAGTCGCTCGCCAGGTGCGCCAGGACCGCCGCGAGCTCGTCCGGGTTGCCGGGCGCCACGTGCACGATGCCCGGGGCTGGCGTGCTGTCCCCGCGCAGGAACGAGGCGCCGGCGATGGGCCCCACGATGGGTATGCTCTTGTCGCTGAGGACCGCGAGGGCCGCGAGCAGGTGCGGCGACCCCGCGATCGACGTCAGCCCGAAGAACCCCGCCGACTCGAACCACGCTGCGTTCTCCGCCGTGTGCACCGGCAGGTACATGTCGTCCCTCGCCTCCACCTGTGCCACCGGCATTGGACGAGCGTTGCATTCCACTCAGAGCAGGTCTCCGGCGACGCGTTTCAGTCGGTTTTTGCGGCGTTGTTTGGCGGACCTGGAAGTTGAGGACGCTGTAGAGGTTGGCGTCGTCGAAGGCCGCTCGGATGCCGTTGCGGACGGCGATGCCAGCGGCGCCGAGGACGCCAGTGATCGGAGCGCTCATTCCGAAGCGCACTGTGGGGTCGCTGCGGTTCACTGCAACGTCGCCCAACGCCGCCGCAACGCAGAGAGCCAGGGGCAGCACGAGCGAGCGTGGTCCGGTGTGTTCCATGTGCCGGCGTTGGCGCTGCTGCTGTCGCTGTGCGTCAGGTCTGGCGGGGCTATTGGAGTGATTGTCTATTTCTGGCACTGAGATCCGCCCTCTGACGAGACTGCTCCTCGGCCGTTTCGGGGTCCGGCGGGCACCAAACGAAGCAGGCCGCGATCTCACACGAGAGCGGGCGCTGGCGTGCACCTGTGGAGGTTGGGGGAGAGCGATCCCGAGGAATAGCCGCCAGCAATTCTCAATGGCCTGAAAATTACACAAGGAGAAATTCTCGCATACGTCACAATTGGGCCTCGGCGATTTTTCGCCAACGTTGGCGAGACACAAAAGAGATTCAATGACGAGTCACTTGCCCTACCACATGAGTAATTATGGTTCTCAACCCTCTGGAATGGTCGACAGGCGTCTCAGACCAATGCAGTAGCCCTGGCTCCGAGGTCGCCTCTCCATACAGTAGTTACATACTGAGCTTGTCTTCGGTGCTCCTTCTGGTTGTCGGAAGGAGCAAGGGGACGCACTACTTACTGCACGGCCAACAACATCGTTTCTCTTGCGTGAAAAAAGAGCACTTGCAGAGGCAAGACTGTACGGCTGGGGTGGTTGCTGTGCCTAGAAGGGCAGCTCAGCGGCACCGGAGGGGTCCCTGGGCCGCTGCGCGGCGTGCGGGACGCGGCGGGCTGCGGCGTCGAGGGGCCAGCCGCCGCTGGCGAAGTAGACGACGGCGACGACGACGAGCAGCGACAGCGCCGTCAGCAGCTCGACGAACCTGTCGAGGGCCAGCGGCCGCGGCCTGAACGCCTGCTGCTGCTGCTGCTGCTGCTGCCCCTCGTCGGTCTCCTCCTGGTCGCCCGCGGTCCCGTTGGCGTCGCCGACGACGACGTCGACGAGCAGCGCGCAGTGGTCCGAGTAGACGGCGCCCGCGCTGTCGTGGCAGAGCACGCGCGCCCGCAGCGGCTCGACGGCGCCGAGGACGTAGACGCGGTCGCAGCGGTTGCGCAGGCCGCCCTTTGAGGCCACCGCGCTGAACGTGAGCCCCGTCGCGTTGCCGCGCAGCAGCCGCCACGCGTCCCTGAACGCCAGCCGCCGCCCCGCGACGCCGACGGCCTCGGTCTCGACGACGTCCGTCGCCCGCGTGCGCTCCGCGTCCACGTTGAGGTCGCCCAGCAGCGCCGCGGCCGCCAGCGGGCCCTCCGACGCGCGCGAGACGAAGGCGAGGGTGTCGCGGGCGTTGCGCAGCTGCTGGGCCGCGAGGTACGACCAGTGCGTCGCGTAGACGTCGAGGGCGCCCCCGACGCGGGCGTGCAGGGCCACGCGCTGCACGGGGTCCGCGTCGCCGGCGTACCACGTCAGCGGCGCCCACTCGACGGCGCTCAGGGGCCCCCGGCTCAGCAGCCCCACGCCCTCCTCGTACTCGTCGTCTGCGCGCGGTTTTTGTCGTCGGTTCTCGGTTCCCGACAGTCGCAGTTCCCCCAAAAAACCGTATAACACACAAAAAAAAGCGGCCAGAGAGCGGTTCTGAGACGCAGTCTCGCGTCATAATGGTGTGCCTCTGGTTGGCAGGCCGCTGGCACGCGAGTACGCCCAGAACGGGTACTCGTTGCGAAGCTCGTCTGCGAGTTGTGCCTGAACAGCAAAAACGGAACCACCCGGCAGGTCATTCCCGCATTACTGACCCCCAGATATTCTCGGAGGCTCCCCTGCGCCCGCAAGGGCTTATCCTCATTTGCAGCGGAATGGGTGACCACATACATTTCATTTCATTTCCCCAGATATTCTCGGTGTGATTCCCGAATCCCGGGAAAAATCCCCCAGATATTCTCCAAAGATACTGCGAGGGGACCCGCGTGCCATCTGATCGGGCGTCTGCGTGCCGCCGCGCCTGCGCAGCTCCTGCAGAGCGACGACGTCGGGGAGGTGCGCCCGCAGCAGGCCCGCGATGCGTGGCAGGCGCTCGGGCCAGTCGCCGCTGTCCTGGGCGTTCCAGGCGTTGAGCTGCATCAGGGACACGCGCCTCTGCCTGGCCGACGCAGCGCAGAGGAGGGCCCAGAGCGCCCACGCGGCAAGCGGCACAGCGCGCGCCATCGCCCCGCGATTGATTGATTCGCCGTTGATGGAAAATCTGTGACGTTGCAACGTGCGGTATCTAGATATTCCTGGAAGCGTATCAGTCGCGTAGGGCGGGGGGCTCACGCTCGCGGCCCTCTGGTCAGAGATACCGCGCAGACCGGTGTAATGTTCCGGCGTACCAAGGGTGTCAATTTCAGATGCGTGGTGTGCTGCCCGTGGTGCAGAGCCGTGATTGACATCGAATGCCCGATCGCGATCGGAGCTCCCGATTCGATGCAGATGGTTGTGTTCCATGAAAAGCCGTAGCATTGAACCTCGGGCGGTGCCATTCCCGGGCGCTCGGCTGACCCTATTGCGTATTTGCTCTTCATCGTCCCGCCGCTGAGTGCGTCCGCACGCGGATCGCTCTTGTGCAGCCCCTCTGCTTCTACGTGGGTGGGGAGCATAGTGCAATCACACGGGGGTTTCGACTGACAAGACCTTCTTCTCCTTGAAACAGCAGGTGCGTACGCATCTTATCGCTCTCTGCTTCTCTCCTGCTGCCACTCCGTGTGCGCCCCACACCGAGGGGAAGAAAGGGGTTTTTCAAACCAACAGGAACGCTATCGGGAGTGGGTACGACAGATGTAGTCTTGCCGCTGAGATGCACAGCGGGGTGAATGGCGAGGCTATTCCGCATCCATCCCAGATCGGACAAAGCGCACAGACGACATCGAACCTTCTACATAACCTATGCTTCGCATTAGCGTCACCGCTCTATTTTAGGGCGAATTAACACTCGCAATAGAACTCGAGCTGTGGACAAAATCGAAGTCACACACTTATTAATAAGGCCGCTCACAATGCTCGGCAAGACGGCCCAGGAGCCCCAGAGCGACCTCTACGACAAGAACCTCTTGCACACCGGCGGGCGCAAGCTGCCCCTGCGTGCCACCGTCGCGGTCATCGCGGGGCTCATCGTGGTCTGCTCGGTCCTCGTCGAGCTCGTGCCCACCACGGCGCTCTGGCTCAACACCATCAACACGCTCTCGGACACGGCCCTCGACTCGCTCAACCGCGAGGCCGAGTCGTTCCGTGCCAGCGTCGTGGGCAGGACCCTCGAGAAGGCCAACACGCAGCTCAACTTCCCCGTGCACATGAGCTCCATCCTCCTTGGCCTCAACGGGACGCTTCCAGCGAGGCTCCTGCGCACGGGCACCTCCAAAACGCTCGAGAACGACTTCCGCCCGCTCTTCCACGACGTGGGGCGCCTCTTCCCGCAGCTCACCGTCGTGGTGCGTTGGATTTCTCGAATCACACAGTTCTATTCTTGGAACGGAACGCACAGAAACCTGCACTTCCAATTAGGGCATCGGGTGGGTCAACGAGCTGGGGCAGCACGCGATTCTCGACAAGTACACGGGAGCCTCGTGCGGGCTCTTCGACAACGAGACGGATCCGGTGCTGTACTGGTACTCGTACAACGCGACGGGCAACGGCCTCAACTCGACCGTCGTCGGCTCGGAGGTCTGGCCGATGATCCAGCGCAGCTGGTGGGTGCGCAGCCAGTACAACCAGGTCGACGGCATGGCGTGGACGGGGCCCTACTGGTCTGTGAGCCCGGGCGACGGCTTCGTCCTGACCTTCACGCGGCAGGTGCCCGACCCTGACCCGAGCCCCACCGAGCCCTGCGCCAGTGTCCTTCTGCTCGCCTACTCTGTGCAGTACCTCGTCGACTACTTCTCGGGGCTCAGGCCCACTCCACATGGGTGGTCGATGCTGCTCAACTGGGACATGAGCATGATCGCTGCCACCAGCGGATATCCAAGCGCTGACCCAAAGACGATGGCCGCCTACAAGGCCACCGCCAGCCCCAACGCCACTGTCCGCGAGATCGTGGCCGAGTGGGTGGTGCAGAGCGGGGCCGCGGGGCTGACGGAGCTGAGTTTTGAGCTGGGGGACCTGTACGTGGACACGGCGCTGATCACGCAGCCGGGGAACCTGACGTTCTGGCTGGTGCTCGTGACCCCCAAGAGCGACTTCCTCGGCGACGTCGTCCAGAAGCAGATCGACACCAAGAGCTCAGTAGTCGAGATCGTCATCATCTTGCTGGTTGTGGAGCTCGTCGTGATGGCTATCTCTGTGGTGCTGGCGGCGTTCCTGGGGGACAGGCTCGTGAAGCCCCTGTTCCTCGTGTCTGCACAGATGAAGAAGGTCGCCAACATGGAGCTCACCGGCATCGGAGGGACCGACAGTGCGCGCAGAAGTACCATCCAGGAGGTCTACATGGTAACGCAGCCCTCACAAACACAATCGCCTTTGCCTTCTTATACACTTCCATCCAGCTGGAATCAGAGGCCGCACGGATGGGACGAGTTCTGGGGGCTTTGTAAGAAAGATCACAGTAATCCGCCACGAATTCTAATCCAAAGCCTTCAGTTCACTATACGTGCCCACAATTGTGGTGCGGTACCTCGTCAAGAACAAGCTCAGGCCAGCAGTAGGAGTTGGACCAGCGCACGCGACAATCTTGTTTCTGGACGTGGCAAACTTCACGGCGTCGATGGACAAGTACGGCGCTGCCGTGCTGATCGACATCCTGGAGCGCATGTTCGACTCGTTCTCGTACATCCTCGAGTCCAACGGCGCCATCATTGACAAGTGCGCTGACATACTGAAGTTCTCTTACTGTAATGGCGGCGTTCGCTGACGGTCGACTGTCCTTGTTCAGGTACATCGGAGACGCAATAATGGCGCTGTGGGGATGCCCAGAGACCATCCAGAGCTCCGAGAACCTGGCGTGCAAGGCCACCATCGAGCTGCTGGCGTCACTGAAGAAGATGAACGAGGAGGTATTCGTGAAGAAGTACGGGATGCCCATGGCCATCAGGGTGGGCCTGAACTCGGGGGAGGTGTACGCGGGCAACGTGGGGAGCTCGTCGCGGCTCAACTACACGGTGCTGGGCAACGCCGTCAACCTGGCTGCAAGGCTCGAGCCCCTCAACAAGGAGTTCAACACCACCGTCTGTGTCACCGACGCGATCCGCACGGCCTGCGAGGACCAGTACGCGTTTCATTATCTGCCCAGAGCTCACAGCAATGGGCAGATATGCGTTCCGTTGCCTGGGGAGGGTTATGGTCAAGGGCTTCGCCCTGCCCATCACAGTGCACGAGTTGATGGGAGCAGTAGGAGACTTGTCGCCTGCCGAGATGCAGATGTATGAGAACTTCAAGTCGATTGACCAGAAGCTCTACCACGGCGACAGGCCTCCCACGGCGGTGTTCCAGGACTACATCATAGCTAATCCTGACGATGAGACCGCCATTGCGGTGCAGCAGATAAGCAAGAAGGGCAAAGAACGAGAGGGGGACCCGAAGTAACTGACAGCTCCAATTATGACTTTTGATAGTACAGAAATCATGTCATGTTGTCTCACCATCAAAGCAACAACGTGAAGATCAAACAAAGTGGAATGTCCGATCCCCGTTAGACAGTGGAATGTTGTATCCGTGTCTTCCTAATAGCTAAAGAAAAAGAATCAATGTTTTTCCTTATCGGAGTCGGAGAATGACTATGCTTCAGCACGTCATATTGTATCATTAATGTAATAAAGAGGGACAGGTCTCCAATAAAGAAAGGAGACAGTTCCCATGAATAAGGAATGAGATGGCATAGATACAAGACCCACAGTGAGCAGATGTGACTCTAAGCGCCGTAACACGTAGCATCTGCGACGCACATCAACCCCGAGTTATTTTTGGCGGCACAGTTTCTCCTCTCGCGCCAGCTGAGGCACCTGCAGCGCATTCGTCGAAGTGCACTGGATTGTACACATCTGCATACGGAGAACGCAGTGCCGCGGCGAGGTGGTTCTAGACGCGGTATACATCTGGTTCGGTTGCTCGGACAACCTACAAGAAGAACAAGAACCACCGCGACAACCTCCCTCCCTCCCCCACCTCCCGCATGTCTCTTCTACTCCGTGGCCTGTCTGCCGTTACTCACTCCAGACTCGATCGGAGGGAGTATTTTCTGATCTTCCCTCGTTGTAGGGTGTCGCAACTCACCAACGATGGAGGCGGAGCGAGGGGTGATGGGGCGGAGAATGCCCTCCGGTGCCAATTTGCGAGACCGGGATGCCTTTCCTCAGCAATTCACCTCGCATCCAAAAAGAGAATTGGCTGCCACGGACAGCACACAGGAGAAAGCAGGCGGCACGATCGGCCTCGCCCACTCCTCACTGGGGGTGTCGCCTGCGCAGCCACGCCGGTCGCAGCCCCTGGGGAGCGCAGGCGCACGGCGGGAATCCCGCCCGCAGGCGAAGTCGCTGTGCGCACACCGACCGAGTTTGTTCCGGAACGGGTACTGCCGAGCGGCGATAGAAATGCCTTCTACAGCAACACTGCATTTTCCGAAGGGTTCAAACCTTGAACAGTTCGCCCCTGCTTTTGGCCCATTTATAGCACTGACTGGCGTGTCTCAAGGTCAGAAACGCAAAACCCCTCGCCAGCAGCACACGACAATGCTCGGCAAGACGGCCCAGGAGCCCCAAAGCGACCTCTACGACAAGAACCTCTTGCACACCGGCGGGCGCAAGCTGCCCCTGCGTGCCACCGTCGCGGTCATCGCGGGACTCATCGTGGTCTGCTCGGTCCTCGTCGAGCTCGTGCCCACCACGGCGCTCTGGCTCAACACGGTCAACACGCTCTCGGACACGGCCCTCGACTCGCTCAACCGCGAGGCCGAGTCGTTCCGTGCCAGCGTCGTGGGGCGCACGCTCGAGAAGGTCAACAACCAGATCAACTTCCCCGTGCACATGAGCTCCATTCTGCTCGGCCTCGACGGAACGCTTCCCGCCAGGAGCTTACGGACAGGCACAGCCAAGAGCCTCCAGGACGCGTTCCGCCCGCTCTTCCACGACGTCGGGCGCCTCTTCCCCACGCTCACAGTCGTCGTAAGTTCTCGCCACACGCACAGGCTGCCTCTGCAGCGACCACAGCATTGCTGCTATTTTGGGAGTCGCACAGTTACACTGACCCGGTTCTACGCACACGCAGGGCATCGGGTGGGTCAACGAGCTGGGGCAGCACGCGATCCTCGACAAGTACACGGGCGCCTCGTGCGGGCTCTTTGACAACCAGACGGACCCCAACCTCTACTGGTACTCGTACAACGCGACGGGCAACGGCCTCAACTCGACCGTCGTCGAGAACTCCAAGAACTGGAACATGATAAAGCGCAGCTGGTGGGTGCGCAGCCAGTACAACCAGGTCGACGGCATGGCGTGGACGGGGCCCTACTGGTCCGTGAGCCCGGGCGACGGCTTCGTCCTGACCTTCACGCGGCAGGTGCCCGACCCCGACAACCCCACCGGGCCCAGCGTCGGCGTCATCCTGCACGCCTACTCTGTGCAGTACCTCGTCAACTACTTCTCGGACCTCAGGCACACAGCGCACGGGTGGTCGATGCTGCTCAACTGGAACATGGAAATGATCGCTGCCACCAGCGGATATCCAAGCGCAGATCCCAAGACGATGGCCGCCTACAAGGCCACCAAGAGCCCCAACGCCACTGTCCGAGAGATAGTCGCCGAGTGGGCGGTGCAGAGCGGGGCATCGGGGCTAACGGAGCTGAGCTTTGAGCTGGGGGACCTGTACGTGGACACGGCGCTGATCACGCAGCCGGGGAACCTGACGTTCTGGCTGGTGCTCGTGACCCCCAAGAGCGACTTCCTCGGCGACGTCGTCCAGAAGCAGATCGACACCAAGAACTCGGTCGTCAAGGCCGTTATCATCCTGCTGGTCGTGGAGCTCGTCGTGATGATTATCTCTGTGGTGCTGGCGGCGTACCTGGGGGACAGGCTCGTGAAGCCCCTGTTCCTCGTGTCTGCGCAGATGAAGATGGTGGCCAACATGGAGCTCTCGAGCATCTCGGGGACAGAAAGCGCACGCAGGAGCACCATCCAGGAGGTTTGCATGCTCGAGTCAGAGGCAGCGCGGATGGGCCGTGTCCTGGGAGTCTTGTACGAGGGAAACGCACTCCAATCGAGACTAATCCCTATCGTAACGCAGCTCGCTGTACGTGCCGACGATTGTGGTGCGGTACCTCGTCAAGAACAAGCTCAGGCCAGCCGTGGGTGTGGGGCCAGCGCACGCGACGATCATGTTCCTGGACGTGGCCAACTTCACTGCCTCCATGGATAAGTACGGTGCTGCCGTGCTGATCGACATCCTGGAGCGCATGTTCGACTCGTTTTCTTACATTATCGAGGCCAATGGCGCCATCATCGACAAGTGCGCCAAGCTTGTCCTTCACTGTAGTTGCGTGTCAGCACTGACCAAAGTTATCACTCAGGTACATCGGGGACGCCATCATGGCGCTGTGGGGCTGCCCAGAGACCATCCAGAGCTCCGAGAACCTGGCGTGCAAGGCCACCATCGAGCTGCTGGCGTCACTGAAGAAGATGAACGAGGAGGTATTCGTGAAGAAGTACGGGATGCCCATGGCCATCAGGGTGGGCCTGAACTCGGGGGAGGTGTACGCGGGCAACGTGGGGAGCTCGTCGCGGCTCAACTACACGGTGCTGGGCAACGCCGTCAACCTGGCTGCGAGGCTCGAGCCCCTCAACAAGGAGTTCAACACCACCGTCTGTGTCACCGACGCGATCCGCACGGCCTGCGAGGACCAGTACGCGTTCCGGTGCCTCGGCAGGGCGGTCGTCAAGGGCTTCGCTGAGCCCGTCACGGTGCACGAGCTGATGGGGGCCATCAGTGACCTGTCGCCTGCCGAGACGCAAATGTATGAGAACTTCAAGTCGATCGACCAGAAGCTCTACCACGGCGACAGGCCGCTCACGGCGACGTTCGACGACTACATCATCCGCAACCCCGAAGACGAGACCGCGGTGGCCGTCCAGCATGTGCTCAGGAAGGAGAAGGAGATGCACGCGGGGATGGGGAAGAACGCGCAGTAGAACGAGCTCCAGACAACTGATTTAAAACCTGTAATGCACGAAAACTTGTAATGTCGTTGAAATAAACGCAAAAACCGGTCTTGGCAACCGAGCGGCAACCCGCATTTCATCTGCACGTCGCACATCTGCTTCACTGTGGAGGCGGCTGCGTCCTTGGGGTGCACGCTGAGGTGGTCGTCGATCACCTGCTGCGACGGCCTCCCGCCGCCGGAGAGCGCCTTGTCGATGGTAAAGTAGCTCTCGCGGATCTCCGACGTGTGCCAGCCCCTCACGCATGTTGCGTATACCGGGACCTCGTACCTGGCGTGTGTTCTGAGCCTGTGCACATCGCGCTGGTCGCGCCAGCTGGGCCCTCGCGGATGTCGTGCTCCCTCGTTCAAATGAGTCTGCAATAGCCCCTGCCCCAGCCACCAAAGATCCACCACCCTGAGTGCCAAATGCCCCAGAAGCTGCCCCGTAGCCCCCATCCGTCTCGGGCACGCTTCGTGGAGCTGGTTCCTGGGGCTGCCCGTTTCTTTGAGCACTTCTCTGAGGCTGGGCGTTTCTCTGCTGAGAGGCGTCTCCGAGCGAGGTTGCAGCCACCCTTGAACCCCTCTTCCCCCGTGGATCCAGGCAGCAATGCCGCAGACCAGTGCCGTCCCAGCGCAGTGACGCGCTGCCAATCCCTGCTCACCTTCTATCCTGCCGATTTGCGTCAATACAGGCGCAGTGAAACACCGTTTCTGTTGCTAGCGGCAGTTCTCTGTGGGCATCTGCCTGAGAAAGCCCACAGACTGTGAAGATGGTGTCGCTGGCGGGGGCGCAGTTGAGCGGCGGGGCCAGCGCCACGAGTAAGAACACACTGGGAGCGGTCCATGGCGATGGCCGCGACTTCGGTGCTGGTCACGGTTGCCCGGCGCGCGGGGGCCAAGTTGGTGCTGTTGAGGGGGGACCTTGATGCCGAGCCGAGTTCCAAAAGCAGGTTACCCGATTCGGCGTTGGTGGCATCGCCTCGGCTTTCCATTGGCGTACACTGTTCCGAGAGGTTGTACCATACGCCCGCAGCTGTGCGCCATGGCGCGCACCTGGTGTTAATTTCCGATGTGCGGGCGAAATGGACAGTGTCGCATGCCCCGGCAGGAATTAGTTCGTAACGGGTACTGCCGGGCGGCCATAGAAGTGCCATGTTCATCAGCAAAGCCTTTTCCAAGGGTTCGCATTCCTACACAAGTTCAGATAACGCAGAAGTCTCGCCCGGCGTCACACTTCAATGCTCGGAAAGACAGCCCAGGAGCCCCAGAGCGACCTCTACATCTACGACAAGAACGTGTTGCAAGCCGGCGGGCGCAAGCTGCCCCTGCGCGCCACCGTCGCGGTCATCGCGGGGCTCATCGTCGTCTCCTCGGTCCTCGTCGAGCTCGTGCCCACGACGTCTCTGTGGCTCAACACGGTCAACACGCTCTCGGACACGGCCCTCGGCTCGCTCAACAGCGAGGCCGAGATGTTCAGGGCCAGCATCGTGGGCAGGACGCTCGAGAGGGTCAACAACCAGATCAACTTCCCCGTGCACATAAGCTCCGTGCTGCTCGGCCTCAACGGGGCGTTTCCCGCCAGGGGCCTGCGGACAGGCACAGCCGAGGCCCTGCTGGAGACGTTCCGCCCGCGCTTCCACGACGTCGGGCGGCTGTTCCCCACGCTCACAGTCGTCGTGAGTTCATGCCACACGCACTGTGGCAGCCACAGAATTAGTCCTATTTTTGGTGTCGACACGTTGCGCTGACCCGTGTCTTCAACACTCCGCGCACGCAGGGCATGGCCTGGGTCAACGATCGGGGGATGCACGGGATCTTCGACAAGTACACGGGCAACTCGTGCGGGATCTTCGACAGCAAGACGTCCCCCAACCTCATCTGGTACTCGTACAACGAGACGGGCAACGGCCTCAACTCGACCATCGTCGAGAACTCCAAGAACTGGAACATGGTCGAGCGCAGCTGGTGGGTGCGCAGCCAGCACAACGTGGTCGACGGCATGGCGTGGACGGGGCCCTACTGGTCCGTGAGCCCGGGCGACGGCTTCGTGCTGGCATTCACGAGGCAGGTGGCCGACCCCGACAACCCCACAGGGCCCAGCGTCGGCGTCATCCTGATCGCCTACTCTGTGCAGTACCTCGTCAACTACTTCTCGGACCTCAGGCACACAGCGCACGGGTGGTCAATGCTGCTCAACTGGAACATGGAAATGATCGCTGCCACCAGCGGATACCCCAGCGCTGACCCCAAGACGATGGCCGCCTACAAGGCCACCGCCAGCCCCAACGCCACTGTCCGCGAGATTGTAGCCGAGTGGGCGGGGCACAGTGGGCCCGCGGGGCTGACGGCGCTGAGCTTTGAGCTGGGGGACTTGTGCGTGGACACGGCGCTGATCACGCAGCCGGGGAACCTGACGTTCTGGCTGGTGCTCGTGACCCCCAAGAGCGACTTCCTCGGCGACGTCGTCCAGAAGCAGGTCGACACCAAGAGCTCGGTTGTCAGGATCGTCATCATCCTGCTGGTCGTGGAGATTGTCGTGATGGCAATCTCGGTGATGCTGGCGGCGTTCCTGGGGGACAGGCTCGTGAAGCCCCTGTTCCTCGTTTCTGCACAGATGAAGAAGGTCGCCAACATGGAGCTCACCGGCATCGTAGGGACCGACAGCGCGCACAGAAGCACCATCCAGGAGGTTTACATGCTCGAGTCAGAGGCCGCACGAATGGGTAGTGTTCTGGGAGCCTTGTACGCTCACCAACCAAGCAGGACCGCTGGAACTCACTCCTCAGGCGTATCGCAGCTCACTGTACGTTCCGACGATTGTGGTGCGATACCTCATCAAGAACAAGCTCAGGCCGTCAGTTGGAGTTAGACCAGCGCACGCGACAATCTTGTTCCTGGACATCGCTAACTTCACGGCGTCGATGGACAAGCACGGGGCGACTGTGCTGATAGAAATACTGGAGCGCATGTTCGACTCGTTCTCGTACATCCTCGAGTCAAACGGCGCTATCATCGACAAGTACGCTGTCCAGTCCTCAATTGCAGTCTCGGGTTTACGGCGTTCGCTCAGATACATTGGGGACGCCATCATGGCGCTGTGGGGCTGCCCGGAGTCCATCGAGAGCTCCGAGAAACTGGCGTGCAAGGCCACCATCGAGCTGCTGGCGTCGCTGGAGAAGATGAACGAGGAGATCTTCGTGAGACAACACGGGATGTCCATGGCCATCAGGGTGGGCCTGAACTCGGGGGAGGTGTACGCGGGCAACGTGGGGAGCTCGTCGCGGCTCAACTACACGGTGCTGGGCAACGCCGTCAACCTGGCTGCGAGGCTCGAGCCCCTCAACAAGGAGTTCAACACCACCGTCTGTGTCACCGACGCGATCCGCACGGCGTGCGAGGACCAGTACGCGTTCCGTTGCCTCGGCAGGGTTATGGTCAGAGGCTTCGCGGAGCCCGTCAAGGTGCACGAGCTGATGGGGGCCATCGGCGACCTGTCGCCCGTCGCGGCGCAGATGTATGAGAACTTCAAGTCGATCGACCAGAAGCTCTACCACGGCGACAGGCGGCTCACGGCGACGTTCGACGACTACATCGTCCGCAACCCCGAAGACGAGACCGCGGTAGCTATCAAGCATATGCTCAGGAAGGAGAAGGGGATGCACGTGGGGATGGAGAGTGGCGAAACGACGCAGTAGAGCGAGCTCCAGACAACTGCAATAAATCTGTAATTCACGAATAACATGGAATTGTTGTTTGAAATAAACGCTAAAACCGGTATTTGGCAACCTAGCGGCAACTCGCTCATCATCTCTGCACGTCGCACATCTGCTTCACTGCGGAGGCGGCTGCGTCCTTGGGGTGCACACTGAGGTGGTCGTCGAACATCCGCGGCGACGGCCTCCCGCCGCCTGAGAGCGCCTTGTCGATGGGCAAGTAGCTCTCGCGAATCTCCGACTGCTCCCTCGAGAGGCTTCCGAGGGCCCCCAGCAGCTCGTGGACCACGACAGGCTCGGCGAATCCCTTCACGGAAACCCTTCCCAGACATCGGAAGGCGAACCTACAGAGTCGTGAGCTCGTGGAACGGATAGACTGAGCTTGGAATGGGGGCGTGCTCGTCTTCAGAGGCTGTGCGGATGGCATCGGTGACGCAGACGGTGGTGTTGAACTCCTTGTTGAGGGGCTCGAGCCTCGCAGCCAGGTTGACGGCGTTGCCCAGCACCGTGTAGTTGAGCCGCGACGAGCTCCCCACGTTGCCCGCGTACACCTCCCCCGAGTGGAAGCCGACGCGGATGCTCATGTTCATGGAGTGCCTCTTCACGAAGATCTCCTCGTTCATCCTCCGTAGCGATTCCAGCAGCTCCACGGTCGCGTTACACGCTCGTTTCTCCGACTCTGTGACGCGCTCTGGGCAGCCCCAGACAGCCATGATGGCGTCCCCGATATACCTGAGAGGGTGTGCTCGTCAGTGAGTATTGTGAATCACCGTGTGACAACGTGACACGCACTTGTCGATGATGGCGCCGTTGGACTCGAGGATGTACGAGAACGAGTCGAACATGTGTTCCAGGATGTCTATCAACGCTGTCGCCCCGTGCTTCTCCATCGAGCTGGTGAAGTTGGCGATATCCAAAAACAGAATGGTAGCGTGCGTCGGCGCCACTCCAACGGCTGGCCTGAGCTGGTTCTTGACGAGGTACCGCACCACAATCGTCGGCACGTACATCGCGCTGTAGCCGTTCAAACAGTCAGTCAGTCAGCAGCTGAGGGAGCTGCGCAAATGCACAAGGCTGAGAGAGTGCGGCCCATCCTCGCAGACTCCGACTCCAACTGCGTTTTTTGCTTAGCCCGGTCCCAACGCCTGAAAGCGCTCGCACCGTATAGACCTCTCGGAACGTGCTCCTGCGCGCGCTCTCAACGCCCTCGATCCCCGTGAACTCCATGTTGGCTACCTTGGTCATCTGCGCCGACACCATCTTCACTGGCCTGACGAGCCTCTGGCCCAGCGACCCGGCAAGGCAGACCGCCAGGGCCACCACGGCGACCTCGATTGCCGCCAGGACTACGACATGCTTGTATACGAAGGTCTTGGTGTCGTCAAAGTGCTGCACGATGTCGCCGAGGCAGTCGCTCTTGGGCGTCACGAGCACCAGCCACAGCGTCAGGTTCCCCGGCTGCGTGATCAGCGCCGTGTCCACGAAAAGGCCACCCAGCTCAAAGCTCATTGCTGCGAGTCCCTGGGTCCCGCTGGCTCTGCTCCACTCGGCAGCGATCGCCCGCACGGTGGCGTTGGGGCTGCTCGTGGCCCAGAAGGCCGCCTTGGTCTCGGGGTCGGCGCTCGGGTATCCGCTGGTCGCGGCGATCATGCCCAGGTTCCAGTTGAGCAGCATGGCCCAGCCCTGCGCCGTGTGCCGGAGGCTCAGGAAGTAGTCCTCGAGGAACCGGAGGCGGTAGGCGAGCAGCAGAACAGCAGAGCACTGCGGGGGGCCCGCGGGCAAGGGCACCTGCCGCGTGAACGTCAGCACGAAGCTGTCGCCCGGGCTCACGGACCAATAGGGCCCCGTCCACGCCATGCCGCCGACCTGGCTGCTCTGGCTGCGCACCCACCAGCTGCGCTGCGACATCCGGAAGTCCACGTTGACAGCGACGACGGTCGAGTTGAGGCCCGTGCCGCTGGCGTTGTACGAGTACCAGTACACGTTGGGGTCTGTCACGTTGTCGAACAGCCCGCATGACTCGCGCTTGTCGACGAGCGCGTGCTCCCCGAGCTCGTTTACCCACCCGATGCCCTGGTTGTGAAATGAGAGACTGGAAAACGAATCAATGGCAATTAAATCAAATGCCTCCTCACGATGAACGTGAGCTCCGGAAAGAGGCCACCCAGGCGGTGAAGAACAGGTCGCAGAGCGCCCTCGACGCCCCTGGCGGTGCCGTTGCGCAGGAGCGACACGCGCAGAGTTCCCCGGATGTTGAGCAGGACGTTGCTGGCCTCGACGGGGTAGTTGATCTGCATGCGGACCTTGTCGACCGTCCTGCCCACGACGCTCTGCCGGAACGCCACGACCTCGCGGCCCATGTAGTCGAGCGTCGTGCCCGACAGCGTGTTGATCGTTCCGAGCCACAGAGAAGTCGTGGGCACGACCTGCGCGATGCCGGAGAGAACGACGACGAGACCTGCGGCCACAGCGATCGTCGTGCGCAGGGGTAGCCTGCGCCGAACGCCGCAGCGACCGGAGGGGTCGCTGGTCTCGGCGGCATTCATTCTGCGGAAATACAGTGTTTTCTGCTGTGGTTCTATTTTTGCCCATCTGAGGATATCACTGCCCCTGAACGGGCAACAGCGCCCTGCGAAGGATGCAGTGTCCTTGACCTGACGGAGAGAGCAGCGGGTGTGATTGGAATTGACGTGATGACTGTTATTAAGCATTTCCTCATTCATCGGGTCTCATAGGTGGCTCTCAGGTCAGTCCTATCGAGGGCGTTGGTCTTTGCGGGCAAGTAGGCGCGATCGCCTCCAGTAACTCTGCAATGCGGAGACTCATTGGGATGGGGGGTGCCGATGACAGTGCTCTAAGTACAACTGATGGCACTAAGGAAGTATCTTCGTGCCAGCTTGTTGTGGGCGCTGAGTAGAGTCTGAGCAGTCGACATGCTCAATTCCTTCGAAAGAGAACCATGTTGACTATTTCGACATTGGCCCACTCTGCATGAGAACCTGCTTGATGGCAACCGCAGTCTTGTCGTCTGGGTTTCCCTCAATGTAGTCTTCAAACATCATGGACGGTGGAATTCCACCCTGGCACAGCGTCCTGTCGATCGCCCTGAAGTGTTCGTACACTTCGGTCTCCTCGGCCGTCAGCTCTCCAAGTGTCCCCAACAGCTCGTGTACAACGACAGGCTCCGCAAAGCCCTTGACAACCGTGGTCCCCAGACACCGGAATGCGTACCTGCAGAAGACCAGTGAGATAGATGGAGACGTCAGGTGTGTGTGTGTAGACCTGTCCTCGCAGGAGCAACGAATGGCATCGGAGACACAGACGGTGGTGTTGAACTCCTTGTTGAGGGGCTCGAGCCTCGCTGCCAGGTTGACGGCGTTGCCCAGCACCGTGTAGTTGAGCCGCGACGAGCTCCCCACGTTGCCCGCGTACACCTCCCCCGAGTGAAGTCCGATTCGGAGATCCATGGGCATCCCGTACTTCATCCCAAAGATCTCCTCGTTCATCTTCCTCAGCGATTCCAGCAACTCCGTTGTCGCCTTGCATGCCAGTAACTCCGAGTTGTCGATCTTCTCGGGGCAGCCCCAGACAGCCATGATGGCGTCCCCGATGTACCTGAGAGAGTGTGCTCGTGAGCGAGCATTGTTTACACCACGTGCAGGCGGTATGTCAACGCGGCGCGCACTTGTCGATGATGGCGCCGTTGGACTCGATGATATACGAGAACGAGTCGAACATGCGCTCCAGGATGTCGATCAGCACAGTCGCCCCGTGCTTGTCCATCGACGCCGTGAAGTTGGCAACGTCCAGGAACATGATCGTCGCGTGCATAGGGGCCACTCCAACGGCTGGTCTCAGCTTGTTCTTGACGAGGTACCGCACCACAATCGTCGGCACGTACAGCGAGCTGATGGTGCATAGGTGAAACACGATCGAGAATTGAAACGTGATGCGTACAAGGCTCCGAGAACACGACTCATTCGAGACGCCTGGTACTCCAACTATCACGTAGCTAGCTGAGTGGGCGATCTGAGCGAGGGGGAGGAGAGGGTGATCAAACTTGCCATATAGACCTCGCGGAAGGAACTCCCTCGAGCACTCTCTGTTCTCTCAATTCCGGCAAGCTCCATGTTGGCGACCTTTTTGAGCTGCCCGGAAACGAGGAACAGGGGCTTCACAAGCATGTCGCCCAACAGCGCAGCCAGCACCACCGCGATAGCCATCAGCACAACCTCGGAGACCAGCAGGATAACCACGGTCTTCTGGACCGAGCTCTTGGTGTCGACCTGCTTCTGGACGACGTCGCCGAGGAAGTCGCTCTTGGGGGTCACGAGCACCAGCCAGAACGTCAGGTTCCCCGGCTGCGTGATCAGCGCCGTGTCCACGTACAGGTCCCCCAGCTCAAAGCTCGTAGCGCTCAGCCCCGAGGTCCCGCTCTGCGCCGCCCATTCGGCGACGATCTCGCGGACGGTGGTGTTGGGGCTGGCGGTGGCCTTGTAGGCTGCCTTTGTCGTGGGGTCTGTGCTGGGGTAGCCCTCGGTGGCAGCGATCATGTCCATGTTCCAGTTGAGCAGCATCGACCACCCGTGCGCCGTGTGCCTGAGGCTGGAGAAGTAGCTGGCGAGGTACCGAACCGAGTACGACTGCAGTATGATGCCCGCGAACGGCCCTGTGGGGTTGTCGGGGTCGGCCACCTGCCGCGTGAACGCCAGCACGAAGCCGTCACCCGGGCTCACGGACAGGTACGGCCCTGTCCACGCCATGCCACCGACCTGGTTGTGGACGCCGCGGACCCACCAGCTGCGCCGGATCATCGGCCACGCGATTGTCCTCTCGACGACCGTGGAGTTGAGTGCAGTCCCCGCCTCGTTGTACGAATACCACGGCAGGTCAGCGCTCGTCTCGTTGTCGAAGAGGCCGCAGCTCCTTCCCGCGAACTTGTCGATGATGGCGTGCTGCCCGAGCGAGTTGACCCACCCGATGCCCTTGGACGGCCGCACAGTCGCAGGTCGGTGCATCAGAGGCGTTCCGAGAAATTCCACTCTGTTCGCGCGGGGTGCGAGAGCGTACCACGAATGCCAGCACGGGGAAGAGGCCCCCGAGGTCGTGGAACAGCGGCCTGAACGACCACTCGAGGCTCCTGGCGGTACCGTTGCGCAGCAGGGGCACGGGCAGCGCGCCGCCTATCCGGAACATGATGTCGCTGACCTGCACGGGGTAGTTGAGCTGCGCGACGACCTTCTCCCGCATCTTGTCCGCCACGCAGGAGCGGTAGAGCTCGGCCTCGCGGTTCAGCGACTCGAGGGCCGTGTCGGAGAGGGTGTTGAGCGTGTTGAGCCAGAGGGCGGATGTGGGAATCAGTTCGCATAGGCCCGAGCAGAGCGCGATGCACGCGGCGGCCAGAGCGACTGTGGCTCTGAGGGGGAGCCGACCTCCCTTGGGCCGCAGCTTGTTCTTGTCGTACAGGTCGCCCTGTGCCTCCTGGGCATTCACCTTCATCACGGCAGACGCGGGCGATCAAGATGTACTTCTTCGAAGGACTGGTCTCCTCGATTTACAGCCCTGCCGGAAATAGAGCCGAGGACAACTCAATTTTTCCAAAACAGTCCTGAAAACTGCTTTTTGTGACCCTTAATTCGCGAACTACGACCGAAAATGCGAGAGCTCGCGGCAGTCAGCAGGCCTCTTCTCAGCAAATGGCATTCTCTGTAACTGAGAATACCAGACACCAGTGAAGACAACTATGGTAGGTGATGTCGCGGACGAAGGTAACTACTTCTTTTTGTATTCTGTTATGTCGTTAGAACAGAAGCACTGGCTTGTCTGAAGTCTGGTTGTTCCCATGTGTTGATGTGTCGTCCTTAATCCCACTCAGGGGGCCGATCAACTGGTGGGTCATAATGGGTTCCGCAAATCCCTTCACGGACACCACTCCCAGACTACGGAATGAATACCTTTCAAGGCGAGTGAGATAGAAGTGAGTGTGATGCGGGGAACGCACTTATCAGCGCATGCTGTGAAAATAGAGTCGGTGACACAGGCAGTCGTGTTGAACTCCTTGTTGAGGGGCTCGAGCCTCGCTGCCAGGTTGACGGCGTTGCCCAGCACCGTGTAGTTGAGCCGCGACGAGCTCCCCACGTTGCCCGCGTACACCTCCCCCGAGTTCAGGCCCACCCTGATGGCCATGGGCATCCCGTACTGCTTCACGAAGATCTCCTCGTTCATCTCCTTCAACGCCTCAATCATTTCGATTGTTGCCTTGCATGCCAGGACTTCGGAGTTGTCGCACTTCTCGGGGCAGCCCCATACAGCCATGATGGCGTCCCCGATGTACCTGGAGGTGAGCGCATTGTTAAACACTGCAGAAGTACTTCATATGTGGGACGTACTTGTCGATGATGGCGCCGTTGGACTCGAGGATGTACGAGAACGAGTCGAACATGCGCTCCAGGATGTCGATCAGCACGGTCGCCCCGTGCTTGTCCATCGAGCCCGTGAAGTTGGCAATGTCCAGGAACATGATTGTTGCGTGCATCGGGGCCACACCCACAGTTGGACGTAGCTTGTTCTTGACGAGGTACCGCACCACAATCGTCGGCACGTACAGCGAGCTGCAAAGAGAGTCGAGTCAGAGGGAGAATGCGGAGTTACCTCACAATGCTGAGAGCACGCGGCCCATCTGCAGAGCCTCGGACTCCAACTGCAGGGGGTCGGGAACAGAGAATTCAGTTTGTGTTTCACATAGCCCGGCAGCGCACCATGTAGACCTCTCGGATGTTGCTACGGCGGCTCTTTATCATGCCCTCGATCCCTGTGAGCTCCATGTTTATGACCTTCTTCATCTGCGCTGAGATGTGGAACAGGGGCTTCACGAGCCTGTCGCCCAGGAACGCGGCCAGAGTCACGGCAACGGCCATCACCACGAGCTCCACCACGACGAGGACCACGAGCGTGTGCAGCACCGACTGCTTGGTGTCGATCTGTGTCTGGACGACGCCGCCCAGGAAGTCGCTCTTGTGAGTGATTAGCACCAGCCACAGCGTCAGGTTGCCCGGCTGCGTGATCGTCGCCGTGTCCACGTAGAGGCCACCCTCCATCTCGAAGCTCACTGCTCGGAGCCCTCCAGCGCCGCTCTGCTGCTTCCACACGGCGGCCACCTCGCGCACAGTCGCGTTGGGGCTCGCCCAGGCGCTGATGGGCTCGGAGGTCGCTGGGTCCACGCTGGGGTAGCCGTCCGAGGCAGCGAGCAGCACCATGTCGCCGCTGAGCAGCATGGACCAGCCGTGGTCCGTGTGCCTGAGGCCCCAGAAGAACTGGCGCAGGTGCTCCATCGAGAGCGACTGCAGGATGACCCCCACGTCCTGCACGGCGGGATTGAAGGGGTCGGGCACCTGCCGCGCGAAGGTCAGCACGTACTCGTCTCCCGGGCCCGGCGACAGGTACGGCCCCGTCCACGACATCCCGCCGACCGCGTGGCTGTGGCTGCGCGCCCACCAGTCGCTGCGGGCCAGAGAGAAGTTGGCCACCACTGCGACGGGCGTCGAGTTGGTGGCCCCCGTGTTCTCGTCGAACGTGTGCCAGTGCATGTCCGAGCTGCTGGCGCTGTCGTAGAGGCCGACCATCAGATGCCCGTTCCTGTACACGAACAGGTGCTCGCCGAGGTCGTTGAGCCACCCGATGCCCTGTGCGGGCGAGCAAAGGGGAATGGCTCAGCGCAAAAATAGGACCGGCGGGGGCGGCAGGCGACGCGCACGATGAGCGCCAGCACAGGGAAGAGGACGCCCATGTCGTGGAAGTTGGGACGGAAGAGGTTGGCGAGCTCCGTGGTGTTGCTGGTGCCCGGCAGCATGTTGGCGCGGAGGGCGCCCTTGATGCCCAGGAGGAGGCTGCTCTCCTGCACGGGGATGCTCAGCTGCGCGGTCACCCGGTCCACCGTGCGGTTCACGACGATCGCCCTGTACAGCTCCGCGTCGCCCGTGAGCGCGTCGAGGGCCTTGTCCGAGAGCGTGTTGAGCGTGTCGAGCCAGAGCGAGGCCGTGGGGACCAGAGCCGTGAGGACAGAGAGCACGACGATGGCCCCGGCGCTGGCGGCCACCGTGGAGCGCAGCGGCAGCTTGCGGCTGCCCTGGCGCAGCTGGCTCGTGCTGCTGTAGATGTCGTGGTCCGCCTTGAGCGAGCAGGTGTCCGCCATCGGTGATTGCAAGACTGTGCAGCCCCGAAGTGTTCGACACCACCGATTGGAGGGGCAATGCCGCGAACCCGGACGTGTCTTCCAGCAAATCTGAAATAGGGCCTCCAAAAATAGACAACTGATTGTGCACGGCGTGTTGGGGACGCGCCTGCTCTGCTGCGGCGGCGGCGGTGCCATGAAGAGTATCGCAAGCCCGCTCAATAGTGTCTGTTGCGACGACGTGTGTACCAGAATTCTCTCGGTCTGTCTTCTGATTTACACTGAGATGCACAAAAGAGCCCTAGCGCCTGTAAACTGTATGATTCACTCTCCCGCCCACGAGCATCAGCTCGAGTCGGTGTTTTCCGCCTAAGAAGATGCCACATAACTGCGTGTCGCTTTTATTATCCATCATTACATAGGCACTTGATGGCAACTGCCAGCGAGGTCGTCAAATGACCTCGTTGGCTGCCGGCTGCCTTGATACAGCGACCCGTTGAAACCCCTGTAGTTCTCGCACAGCTCGGCCTGTTCGGGCGTCAGCTCTCCGAGCAACCCGAGCAGCTCATGCACAACGACGGGCTCCTCGAATCCCTTGGCCAACGCTCTCCCCAGGCATCGGAACGCATACCTGTTTGTGTCAGCCTCACAATTAGAGATGCGCTGAACGTACTGGTCTTGGCATGCCAGTCGTATCGAGTCGGCGACACAACATGATGTGTTGAACTCCTTGTTGAGGGGCTCGAGCCTCGCGGCCAGGTTGACGGCGTTGCCCAGCACCGTGTAGTTGAGCCGCGACGAGCTCCCCACGTTGCCCGCGTACACCTCCCCCGAGTTCAGGCCCACCCTGATGGCCATGGGCATCCCGTACTTTTTCACGAATACCTCCTCGTTCATCTTCCTCAGCGACGCCAGTAATTCCATCGTCGCCTTGCAGGAGAGCCCCTCAGAGTTCTCGCACCGCTCAGGGCATCCCCAGACAGCCATGATGGCGTCCCCGATGTACCTGCGAGAATGTGCTTCGCAGTGAGCATTGATTACACCGAGTGGTGAGACAACGTGGCACGCACTTGTCGATGATGGCTCCGTTGGACTCGAGGATGTACGAGAACGAGTCGAACATGCGCTCCAGGATGTCGATCAGCACAGTCGCCCCGTGCTTGTCCATAGACGCCGTGAAGTTGGCCACGTCCAGAAACATGATCGTCGCGTGCATCGGGGCCACTCCAACGGCTGGCCTGAGCTTGTTCTTGACGAGGTACCGCACCACAATCGTCGGCACGTACAGTGAACTGAGACAATCAAGAGATTGAATACAAGCAATTTGGTCAATGGCTTCGTACAAAGCAGAGAGCACGCGGCCCATCCGAGCTGCGTCGGACTCCAACTGTACAAGTGCTGCTGTAAGTCAGGTTGCAGGTGAATCGGTTCGCACCATGGAAACCTCTCGGATAGCACTTCTGTTTGAGTCAACGATGTTGCCAATGCCGGTGAGTTCCATGTTGGCGACCTTCTTCATCTGCGCTGACACGAGGAACAGGGGCTTCACGAGCCTGTCTCCCAGAAACGCCGCCAGCACCACCGCGATGACCATCACGACGAACTCCACGACCAGCAGAATGATGACGATCCTGACAACCGAGCTCTTGGTGTCGACCTGCTTCTGGACGACGTCGCCGAGGAAGTCGCTCTTGGGGGTCACGAGCACCAGCCAGAACGTCAGGTTCCCCGGCTGCGTGATCAGCGCCGTGTCCACGTACAGGTCCCCCAGCTCAAAGCTCGTAGCGCTCAGCCCAGAGGTCCCGCTCTGGGCCGCCCACTCGGCGACGATCTCGCGGACGGTGGCGTTGGGGCTGGCTGTGGCTTTGTAGGCGGCCTTGGTGGAGGAGTTGGCGCTGGGGTAGCCCTCGGTGGCAGCTATCATGTCCATGTTCCAGTTGAGCAGCATCGACCACCCGTTCGCCGTGTGCTTGAGGCCCGAGAAGTAGCTTGAGAGGTACTTGACGGAGTACGACTGTATGATGACTGCGATGCAGGGCCCAGTGGGGTTGTCGGGGTCGGGCACCTGCCGTGTGAATGCCAGCACGAAGCCGTCGCCCGGGCTAACGGACCAATACGGTCCTGTCCACGACATGCCGCCAACCTCGTTGTGGTGGCTGCGCACCCACCAGGCCCGGGAGACCATCGGAAAGTTCTTGGTGGTCTCGACGATTGTGGAGTTGAGGGCAGTGCCCGCGGCGTTGTACGAATACCAGTAGATATTGGGGTCCGTCTCGTTGTCGAACACACCGCAGTTCCTGGCGCCGTACTTGTCCACGAGGAGGTGCTGGCCGAGGTCATTGATCCATCCGATGCCCTTGGACAAAGCAGGAGTATGCGTTGAGCCAAAAATAGGGGGACATAAGGGTGTATGACTGCTCTTCGCACGATGAAGGCCAGCTCCGGAAACAGACGCCCGACGTCGTGGAACAGCGGCTGGATGGAGCCCAGCAGCCCTCTTGCTGTGCAGTTGCGCAGCCGATGCACGGGGAGCGCGCCGTCGATGCCCAGCAGAATTCCGGCCTCTGTGACCGGCATGCTTATCTGCGTGTTGACCTTCTCCAGAGTGCGCCCCACGACCGTGGACCTGTACAGCGCCGCCTCGCTGCTCAACGACTCGAGGGCCGTGTCCGAGAGCGTGTTGATGGTCTGGAGCCACAGCGACGTCGTGGGCACGAGCTCCGCGAGGACCGAGAGGACGACGATGAGCCCCGCGATGACCGCGACGGTGGCGCGCAGGGGCAGCTTGCGTCCACCCTTGCGCAGCTTGTTCTTGCCGTAGATGTCGCTCTGAGGAGCGCTCCTGTCCATGTCCATTGCGAGTGGCTGGCGAGCTGAGCCTTCCGAGAAGGGAATATAAGTTGTGAGGTCGCAATGCACAACGAGACAATCGTTTTCGGCAATGAATGTGATCAGTGTGGCGTCTCTTTCCAGCACGTGTTGAGCGCACCTCATGGCGCATACAGTAGGACCAACCGACCAATGGGGCCGTGTACTCAGAGCTCGCTCTTTAGCAATGCAGTCCTCCAGAAATGGCACCACTGCCAACAATGCGGCAAGAGAAAAAGGAGATCGCCGATCACCTGTGCTCAGTCTCTTCAATCCGTCGAATTTATCTCGGCTGCCAGTGCATCGCTACTGGCCCCAAGTGGTTTGCGCCCCTTGTAAACGCGTGCAATTGATGCCGGCGGCTTAGTCTCCAGTCTCTCAGAAACCTCTGGGAGCGTGATAAGATGACAGGCACTGCTGAAAGAGCAGTACAGCCTGCTACCCTGTGCGCCATTCGAAATCATTTGAAAAATTTCGGAGCTGGAGCTCTCAGCCTTGTCTCCAGATGCAGAAGATGTTTCCTTGCTGGCCTGCTGGGCTCCCTTGATCTTGTCCTTGATGCTCCTCACAGCATTCAGCATGGCTTTGGGGCCATCCATGGCACGCCCCCTCGCACTGAGGCGGCTGAGGCGATGCACCTCAGCTGCAACTGCAGTCAGCGACGTTGTTGCATTCTGCACGGTGTTCTCCGTCGGGTCCCAGAACGGCGTGGTGAAGTACATCACCTCCAGGCAGTCAGTCCTTGCCTGGACTGCCTCCTCCATGGTCGGAATGACCCTGTTCCTGGTCAGGGTGGAGATGGCGATGATGAAGGCCTGCACAACAGTGTCGTCATAGTCCTGGCGTGCCACAGGCATCGTTGCCTGCCTGTACTGCTGCAGCAGTGGGCTGAAATGCGAGTTAGACTGGTTATGCCGGCAACTTTTTCTATATGCCACCAGCATATAGCTTTATGCTGGTGGCACATAAACGAAAAACAGTAAAGTCATAAAAATGATGAAAGCAATTGAAAAACAAGTGAAAGACAGAGGAAATACGTACAAATTGATTGCATTCTCACTGTTGCGCAGGATGTAGTCAATGTAGAAGCGCTGCTGTGCTGTCAGCACAACAGGGTGCCTTACAGCACCACAGGGGATGCTGATCACTGTGTTCTTCTTCTGCACGCCAGCCACTGAAAACACCGGGTTGAGGACGAGGCAGTTCAACTGCTTCTTCATGCTGGTGTTGACTGGAATGATGAGGCTGAGGAGAACAATGAGAGTCCACTCGTCCTCCATATAGGCCCAGTACACACTGCTGGACTGCAGCAACGTGGCCCGTTTGCCGGATTCCATGCAGCAAACGTCCCAGAAGTACATATTACACAGGCCCATATGACGGGGGCCAGTCACGAAGCATGGGACAGTCATTGACCCGATCACTGGCAGGTATGTCCCAGTCTGTTTCGATTGAGTCAGACATTAGAAATGAGAATGAAATGTGTACTGCTCTGGCACTGGCTTCCTTGGGAATCATGCTGCTATCCATGGTGATGTCTCCAGGGCGTGGTTGAGGGTACAGGGCTATGAGGTCAGCTCATTCGTGCTCAGAGCACTCTGCTGGGCGACCCGCCACATGGGGGTCCATGGCAGCAACCTGCTGCCTGGTGTGCACCCCAGCACCCTGGAATGCCCCCCAGTCACAGGAAGCTGATTTGAAATCATTTTAAAAATTTCGGCATGCCTGTTTTGAGGTAAATACGTCATTTTCTTCGCCATCCTTGGGCAAATCACCCTTAAATGGCAAAGAAAACAGGTACCCCCAGAATCCTCTAAATGATATCAAATAGTGCACAGGGTAGCAGGCCAGAGCTAGAGCCTATCACTTGTCAACGAGTTAGAATGAGGTCACGGAGCCACTCTTCTTCGAGGAATGATCGTTATTACCGATTGCCATACTCAGGTGAGAATACTGTCATCTGTTCCTCTGCGAGTGAGAAGCCAGCTCGCAAGTACAAATGTATTCTCAGTATCATGGCAACAACATGGACGTTGTATTGTGTGGTGTGCTGTGAAAACAAAAGTACTTAAGGAGATCTTTGTGAAGAAATACGGGATGCCCATGGCCATCAGGGTGGGCATACACTCCTACCCTTGTAATGCACTTCATCCCTATGCAGTGCACCTTTTTGTGTGACCTTCAGCAGTCAGACAGACCAGTGTCACCAATTTCCGGAGGAGCACACCATGTGTTTTCCCAATTGTGCACCAATTCCCCCGTGACAATGCCTGGCACATCATGTTATGTATGTGATGCACTGACTCTTCTTCCTCCTCAAGGAGCCCTTCGACCTCAGGCATATAGGCATTCAGCACGCGTGTTATGAGGTGTCATAGCTTTCAGACTATCCATGAGAGCTGCACGTTCCACAGGTGGGTATAGTAGAACCACGACCCGTCTGGATCTCTCTGCTACTCACAAAGAGGTTCACTCCTTCATCCTCTCATTTTGTGCTCTGATGCAAATGGGCACAGCACACACAGCTGCTGACCAGGCTTTGTACAGGATGAGCTGCAGTTATTGTTGCAATACATTCCATGGGCGATCTCCTCTCGTCTTGTTCTTTCCAGCACATACTGTGCCAGCAGCACATGCTATGTGCCAGCAGTATATAGTATATGCTGGCAGCATATAGCATGTGCCACTGGCATATACTGTACTGGCAGTAGATGAGCTGGCATAAGAAGTGAGAGTCAGTAGAGAGAGTGATGTGCATTGATGCTGAAGCATATCAAACACAATTTGAGTGGGATATCATTTATTGGACAATTGCTTTATTTGGAGAACAAAGCAATTGAGAAGAGCAAGGCGTGAGTGACAGAGAGCACTTAAGAGGTGGGTGAGAGTGTCTCAGCACATGGGAGTATCTGCTGCTCTATCAGCAGATCCAGATGCAGGGTGAGAGGTGGGCACTTTGTGCTTGGAAGGAGTGGTGCTGGTGCCCTTTAGGGACTTGTACTCCCTCCAATTGGCATGCTTGGACTTGAGGAGCTCCAGCTGCTCCTTAAGCCCCTCCCTCGTTCTGGCTCTTCAACGTTACAATGAGCACGTGCTGCTCATGCAGGTCGTTGGTCACCCTGAGCTGCTCTTTCTTATACATGTGATTTTGTCCTTCAACTTGGCCCTGGCAGCCTTCAGGCTCTTGATGATCTGGTCCTGCTGCTGTGCTGGAACAAGGAGACCTGGTCCAGCAGCAGAGGCGATTTCAGCAGTCAGCCTCTTCACCTCGTCCTGAGATCTCTGGTTCAGTGCAGACAGATCCTTTGTACGTGAACTGAGATGAGAGACTGTATGGACTGCAGTGCCGTCTGCATAGCCTCCTTACGCTCTTACTGTGGTTTTAGAACAATTAGTGCTTTATGTTACTGGTTTATAATTTTCTGCTGGTAGCATATATTTGCAAAATCCAGCAGGCATATAAAACTATATGCCACTGGCATATATTTGACGTACAGCATTGCTAATGGCCTGGCACAGAGCTGTGCGAGCCTCCTGGAGACTCATGATGTCAATGTCGTTGTTGTCCCAGGCCTGTGTGGGCAGCTAAGACCACCACGTGGGCTTTGCTTAAGCCCCAGGAGCCCTAAGTATCTTGCAGTCTGCTGATGCTGGTGCAAGACACTGCTGGATCTTCAAAGGTGAATGAGAAATAGCACAATGTGCTGCAGATGGGGCAGCTGAAGCCACGTACTCCACATTGCTTTCCTCTCTCATCCTCATTCATGCCACTGTTGTCATCTTCTTGTGCTTCTTCTGGTCGTCATCGTTATTCCTGATGCACTTCTTCACCTTCTTGCCCAGCAGCTGTCAATGGACTCATAGCTGGAACTGGAGCTCTCAGCCTCGTCTCCAGATGCAGAAGACGTTTCCTTGCTGCTCTGCTTGGCTTCCTTGATCTTGTCCTTGATGCTCCTTACAGCATTCACCATGGCTTTAAGGCCATTCATGGCACGCTCCCTCTTTCTGAGGTGATACACCTCAGCTGCAATATCAGTATCATGCTTGCATTTCACACTGTATTCTCCATCAGGTCCCAGAACGGCGTGGTGAAGTACATGAGCTTCAGGCAGTCAGTTCTTGCCCGGACTGCCTTCTCCGTGGTCAGAATGACCCTGTTCTTGGTCAGGGTGGAGATGGCATTGATGAAGACCTGCACAACAGCGTCCTTGTACTGCTGGCCTGCCTCAGGCGTTGTTGCTTGCATGTACTGCTGCAGCTCTGGGCTGAAAAGCAAGTTAGACTGGTTATGCCATCAACTTTTTCTATGTGCCAGCAGCAGCACAAGCTATGTGCCAGAGCTATACCAGTGGTACAAGCTATGTGCTGATGGCATAGAGCTATATGCCAGTGGCACATTGCTATGTGCTGGTGGCATATGTATGTGCCAGTGGCACATAGCTATATGCCACTGGTACATACACATTGATCATGTTTATGTACTATAGTGAATCCAGTTCTGCTGCACACTGCTATATAGGCTTCACTACGTAGTGCAGCAGAAGTGAATTTCAGTAGCAGTGCATAGCAGAGCATATGTAGCAGTGTGTAGCAGAATGTGGTCCGCTACATCACGTAGCAGAGGTGGTGTAGTGATGCATGGTGGAGATAAGTCTGCTACACACTGCTACACAGGATCTGCTACACTGCATAGTGAAGGTTCATCTGCTACATAGCATAGCAAAGACAAGTGTAGTGGCATGTAGCAACTGATAGGTCCACTATGCAGTGTAGCAAAGATATATGTAGCAGTGTAGAAGCAGTTGCATAGCTAAGTGTAGTGAAAGCCTGTGTAGGTGAGTATTAGAGATTTTATTAGCTGACTGTAGCAGCACATAGCAGCATCATGTGTAGCAGTGCGTATTGAAGGCCATGTAGCAGCACATAGCAGACCCTCTGCAGCAGCACATAGTTCATTCATTGTACTACACACTGCTACAGCAGGATCCACTACACGCTGCTACATTGCTTGATGAGAAAACAAAAAGTAACAGCAAACTCAAAAAAAGAAGAAACCAATTGAAAAACGAGTGAAAGACAGAGGAAATACATACGAATTGATCGTGCCCTCACTTTGTGCAGGAGGTAGTCAACGTAGAAGTACTGTCGTGCTGTCAGCATAACAGGGTGCCTTACTGCACCACAGGGAATGCTGATCACCATGTTCTTTATCTGCATGCCAGCCACCAAAAACGCCAGGTCAAGGACGAGGCAGCACAAACTGCTTCTTCATGCTAGTGTTGATCAGAATGATGAGGTTAAGAAGAACGACAAGAGTCCACTCGTCCTCCACATAGGCCCAGTACACACTGCCAGACTGCAGCAACGTGGCCCATTGCTACATTCCATGTGGTACATGTCCCAGAAGTACACGTTATGCAGGCCCATGCAACAGGGGCCAGGACAGTCAGTGACCCGACCACTGGCAGATATGTCTCAGTCTGTTATGATTAAGTCAGACAAATGAATTGAAATGAAGGGCATACTGCTCTGGCACTGGCTCCCTCGGGAATCGTGCTGCTAAAAAGAGGTCAGATCAGAAAATGTGTTAAATCAAAGATAGCATAAAGGAGAACAAACAGATTTGCCAGGATTAAATCCATGACCACATTCTGCTGCAGCCCTGTGCAAGTCTCTTCGCCTTTATGCATTGGTCTCTACTATTTGCAGATGTCTGAATGATGCCCGTTGAACTTTCAGGCCCCATTGTTCAAGCCAGTGCAAAAAAAATTTGCCCATCAGAAAGCTCAGCAAGATTTTGCTCAGAAATATCTTCAGCAAGAGAAGAGATGTATGGTTCAGTGACGAGACCACGTTCTGGCTGCTGGAGGGCAACTTCGTGGCCACAGATGTTTTTTGTCAGACAGATAAAGTACCCCAAGAAGGTTCGGGTTTAGGAGTGCTTAGCTTCAAGAGGATTCGAGAAGCTTTATATATTCCAGGGAAATCTGAATTCCAAAAAGATGTATGAAATCTACAAGAATGATCCTTCTTCCTTCAATTCGGCAGGCCTATGGGAAGGATTACTGAGTGGATTCTGACAGAGGACAATATCAGTTAAAATGTCTGAAGTGTTCTGAAAGCAATAGTGGCTGAGGTAAACCCTTACTCTGTCAAGGCTCTGGTATACTGTATCAGAGAGAAGTGGAAGTCACTGTCTCTGAGGTATGCTCAGAAACTCACAGATTCTTGCTTGCAGGCAGTGCTCAATTCCAAGGGGACTACACTGCATCTTAGATAAGAGCATTGCCCAAGAAACACGAAATACATAATTAAATAAATGACTCTTTTGTATTTAGACAATTAAGAGGGTCTCTTTGATGTATGCAATACAATTGATTTCTGTATTGCCTTCTTGGTTGAGAGCAGTCCTGGAGGCCAAGGGAGACAACACTGCATACTAGATCAGGAATTACCCTCAGAAGTACAAAATATGTAATCAAGTATGATTGATTGCTGTGGAAATACCGCATCATGTTCTACAACTGTGTGTTGCTCTGATCGTCCCTCCTGATGGGATCTTGATGGCAAATACTGACGATGTCTCCAAACGATCTCGTCTGTTGCCTGTCATCCTGATCCAGCTTCCTGTCATAACATCTGAAGTTCTCTCTCACCTCTGGCACCTGGGGCGTCAGCTCTCCGAGCAACCCGAGCAGCTCATGCACAACAACAGGCTCTTCGAATCCCTTGGCCAACGCTCTCCCCAGGCATCGGAACGCATACCTGTTTGTGTCAGCCTCACAAATTGAGATGCGCGGAGCGTACTGATCTTGGCATGCCAGTCGTATCGAGTCAGCGACACAACATGATGTGTTGAACTCCTTGTTGAGGGGCTCGAGCCTCGCTGCCAGGTTGACGGCGTTGCCCAGCACCGTGTAGTTGAGCCGCGACGAGCTCCCCACGTTGCCCGCGTACACCTCCCCCGAGTTCAGGCCCACCCTGATGGCCATGGGCATCCCGTACTTCCTGGCGAAGATCTCCTCATTCATCTTCCTCAGCGACGCCAGCAGCTCGATGGTGGCCTTGCACGCCAAAGCCTCTGAGTGTGCTATCTTCTCTGGGCAGCCCCAGACAGCCATGATGACGTCCCCGATATACCTGCATTGGCCTGTGAGTCTCTTTGGACTGGGGAGAAATTGGGGAAGGGTGATGCAGCGCACTTGTCGATGATGGCGCCGTTGGACTCGAGGATGTACGAGAACGAGTCGAACATGCGCTCCAGAATGTCGATCAGCACAGTCGCCCCGTGCTTGTCCATCGACGCCGTGAAGTTGGCCACGTCCAGGAACATGATAGTCGCGTGCATCGGAGCCACTCCAACGGCTGGCCTCAGTTGGTTCTTGACGAGGTACCGCACCACAATCGTCAGCACGTACAGCGCACTGAGACAATCAAGAGATTGAATACAAGCAATTTGGTCAATGGTTTCGTACAAAGCAGAGAGCACGCGGCCCATCCGAGCTGCGTCAGACTCCAACTGTGCAAGTGCTGCTGTTAGTCAGGTTGCAGTTGCATCGGTTCACACCATGGAAACCTCTCGGATAGCACTTCTGTTTGAGTCAACGATGTTGCCAATGCCGGTGAGTTCCATGTTGGCGACCTTCTTCATCTGCGCTGACACGAGGAACAGGGGCTTCACGAGCCTGTCTCCCAGGAACACAGCGATACAAACTGCAATGATCATCACTACGAGCTCGGCCGCAATCAGTATGATGACGGCCTTGACGACAGAGTTCTTGGTGTCGACCTGCTTCTGGACGACGTCGCCGAGGAAGTCGCTCTTGGGGGTCACGAGCACCAGCCAGAACGTCAGGTTCCCCGGCTGTGTGATCAGCGCCGTGTCCACGTACAGGTCCCCCAGCTCAAAGCTCA